>JAFEUB010000237.1:185000-255000 GCA_024529925.1 Ophthalmolycus amberensis | reverse complement strand
TGTCGTCATCCACTTCGAGATGTCAACCAAGCACGCAGCAATGCGTGCCTCCACTTGAGTGTCCCCGGGGGGAAATAACAAGACCAGCTGGGTTTCATCGGCATAACAATGGTAAGAGAAGCCATGCGAGCGAATAACAGAACCCAGAGATGTTGTGTAGAGCGAGAAGAGAAGGGGGCCCAGGACTGAGCCTTGTGGAACCCCCGTAGTCAGCATGCGTGGTTCCGACACGGCCCCCCTCCATGTCACCTGGTAGGATCGACCTGTCAGGTAGGATGCAAACAGGGAGAGTGCAGAGCCTGAGACCCCATCCCCTCGAGGGTGGAGAGGAGGATCTGGTGGTTCACAGTGTCAAACGCTGCAGACAGGTCCAGGAGAATCAGGACAGAGCAGAGAGGGTTAGCTCTCGCTGCGTGAAGAGACTCCGTCACCGCAAGGAGGGCTGTCTCTGTCCAGTGACCCACTTTGAACCCGGACTGGTGGGGGTCCAAGAGGCTGTTTTGGTGGAGATAGGAGGATAGTTGAGTAAAGACAGCACGTTCAAGTGTTTTGGAAAGAAAGGGTAGAAGAGAAACCGGTCTGAAGTTCTTGACATCAGAGGGGTCACGTGATGGTTTCTTCAGAAGGGGGGTGACTCTAGCAGTCTTGAAAGCTGTGGGAAAGCATCCTGAAACAAGAGATGTGTTGATGAGGTGGGTGAGGAAAGGAAGGAGTTCAATCACAATAGACTGAAGAAGAGGGGAGGGGATCGGGTCAAGGGAGCACGTGGTGGGGCCGTTAGATGTAACAAGGTTGAGGACCTCGGGGGAGAGGGGAGCAAGATAGGGTAAGATGGGGCATGCAGAGGGCAGGGAGAGCTGTGGGGGGAGAGCTGGAGAGGGTAGTGATGGACAGGGACCGGGGGGCTGAGAGAAGGAGGACCTGATATCGTTTACCTTCTTGTCAAAGAAGTTGGCGAAATCGTCAGGGAGAAGGGAGGAAGTAGGAAGAAGGGAGGGGGGGTTGGAGGAGTGAAGAGAAAGTTTCAAAGAGTTTTTTAGGATTAGAAGCAGAGGTTAGGACCCTCAGGAGACGCACACACACACACACACACACACACACACACACGTGATATTTATAGTGGATATAGATTAAACTGACTCCTGCTCTCTCTTTCTCCCCGGGGGTCCACATGGTTACCATGGGGATGAGAAGCTGCCCTTTAACTATGTGATCCTCACAATACCTCCATCCACTCCCCCAGTCCTTCTATCTCAGTGTAAACTCCTCCTCTCTCTCTGTCTCTCTCTCTAACGTCACACTGAGATCTGACTCTCATTCGACCGATCACATCAGAGGAGGATGAGCAGCAGCTGCACTCGTAGCATCAGAAGATGCAGTAGTAGCATCAGAAGTACTGTCAGTAGTAGCATCAGAAGTACTGTCAGTAGTAGCATCAGAAGTATTTGTTCCTCTTCAGCGGGTCATGGAGTCTGGCTTTGATATTTTCACATCAATATTTGACTTTTTTTAGGAAACATTTTAGAGGAAACAGGGTTTTTAATCCAACAAAGTTCAGAACCTTCAGAACCTGAATAAAGGAAGACTCCTGGTTTAAGATCTGCACGTTGTTGGTTCAGCTGCAGGTTGAACTGTGATACAAGACCACCTGTCCTGGTCAGGTCTGGTCTCTCCTGGTCTGTTCTGGTCTGAGAAGAGGCGGGATGTTCTGGAAGAACACGGCCTGGTCGTGGGACGATGCAGCAGATAATGATGATGGTGGTTATTTGCTTGCAGCAGGCCTCCGGAGGACTCCGTACTCCACTTCAGATACTGACCTGAACCACATCCCCACCACCAAAACCACAACGGCGGCCGCCACAACCAACCTGAACCACATCACCACCACTGGACTCAAAGTACTGAGGAACCACAGTCTGGACCCCACCAACAGCAGCTACGTCTCCACGCTGTGTGTCGACATCAACCGGCGTCAGGCGACCCAGCAACTACCGGTGAGTCCTCCTCCGCTGTCACACATACAGCGTTACAGACTTCAGCAACACAAGGGTCATTAAATAGACGAAGTCAGACTTGGTCTTGACTTGAGACTTGACCTGTCTTCATTTAAGACTTGACCTTGCATTTGCTGGTCTTGACTTGGAACTTGTTGATGTAGACTCTGGTCTTACCTTTGATATCTTGGGAGCTGCCTTTCTTTGTTTGAGACGTATCTTGCTTGACTTACCTGTGGTCCTGTGGTGTTTTTGGAGGTTGGTGGAGAAGGTCTTGAAGCAGACTGATTGAGTGAGGTGTTGAATATGTCTGAGAACACTGGAGATGTATCTTTGAATCCATGCAGGTGTATCCTTGAATCCATGCAGGTGTATCCTTGAATCCATGCAGGTGTATCCATGAATCCATGCAGGTGTATCCATGAATCCATGCAGGTGTATCCATGAATCCATGCAGGTGTATCCATGAATCCATGCAGGTGTATCCTTGAATCCATGCAGGTGTATCCATGAATCCATGCAGGTGTATCTATGAATCCATGCAGGTGTATCTATGCAGGTGTATTTATGAATCCATGCAGGTGTATCTATGCAGGTGTATTTATGAATCCATGCAGGTGTATCTTTGAATCCATGCAGGTGTATCTATGCAGGTGTATTTATGAATCCATGCAGGTGTATATATGCATCCATGCAGGTGTATATTTGAATCCATGCAGGTGTATCTATGAATCCATGCAGGTGTATCTATAAATCCATGCAGGTGTATATATGAATCCATGCAGGTGTATCTTTGAATCTATGCAGGTGTATTTATGAATCCATGCAGGTGTATCTATGCAGGTGTATATATGAATCCATGCAGGTGTATCTTTGAATCTATGCAGGTGTATCTTTGAATCTATGCAGGTGTATTTATGAATCCATGCAGGTGTATCTATGCAGGTGTATATATGAATCCATGCAGGTGTATCTTTGAATCTATGCAGGTGTATCTTTTAATCCATACAGGTGCAAAGACTTCCTGTCTCACTGTCACGGGGTGTGGTGGTGGACTCAAATGCAGGACCAGAGGTAGTGAGAAACAGGTTTTAATGAGTATTGAACCAAAATAGGAATCGTTACCAGAACACAGGGAGTCCAAGCACAAGACAAGAAATTAGGGGAAAATCCGGCAGGACGAAGCAGGAACTGGAAAACCGGGACCTTGACGAGCCAAACGGACGGGTAGACATGACAATGATCTGGCCGTGAGTGACTGAGAGGCAGGAGTTTATACTGTGACTGACAGAGGCAGGTGAGGAGTTAGGCTGATGAGGAGGGAGTGCTTGATTAGTGATCAGAGGCAGGTGAGGGAGTTAGGCTGATGAGGAGGGAGTGCTTGATTAGTGATCAGGGGCAGGTGAGGGAGTGAGGCTGATGAGGAGGGAGTGCTTGATTAGTGATCAGAGGCAGGTGAGGGAGTTAGGCTGATGAGGAGGGAGTGCTTGGTTAGTGATCAGAGGCAGGTGAGGGAGTTAGGCTGATGATGAGGGAGTGCTTGATTAGTGATCAGAGGCAGGTGAGGGAGTTAGGCTGATGAGGAGGGAGTGCTTGGTTAGTGATCAGAGGCAGGTGAGGGAGTTAGGCTGATGAGGAGGGAGTGCTTGGTTAGTGATCAGAGGCAGGTGAGGGAGTTAGGCTGATGATGAGGGAGTGCTTGGTTAGTGATCAGAGGCAGGTGAGGGAGTTAGGCTGATGAGGAGGGAGGCAGACAGGTGCACTGAATGAGCCGATAGGTGAGGTGAGTGAGAAATAAAAAGACAGGAGAGAAGGGGCAGAGCTGTGACAGTCACAGTGAACCTGAGTCCACTTTTGTGGGTTCCGGTTCAAGTCAGTTCAGGTCTGTGAGGGCGAGCGGGACCGGGTCTACGGTTCAGGTCTGTGAGGGACTAGCTGAAGACCGTCAGAGTCCAGAGTTGAAAACAGTCGATCCTGAATGACAGCGTTCACACGGGGAGGAGGAGAGAGTGTGTGTGTGTGTGTGTGTGTGTATATGTGTGTGTGTGTGTGTGTGGGGGGGGGAACCAACAGTCAGAAGAATAGCAGGAAACACACGCTCACAAACACAGTGTGTATCCGTGCGATAAGACTCACACTTCCTGAACTCTCTGCTCTCTAACATCCAGTAGACTGTTGAGTCTCTCACACACTGGTCCACCTAGACCACTAGACCAGCTGGACCCGGTGGACCCCCTGGTTTTAGTTCAGATTCTTTGTCTCTGAAGCCTGGAATAAATCTCTTTCTCATAATCTGGACCAGGGTCAGATCTATTTCTGGTTCTGTAAATTTGGACCTAGTTCAGACCTGACTGCTCTTTTGTTTGGGTTAGACCCGGATCTGGCTCTTTAAACCTGAGCTGGTTTCCATCTGGCTGTTTTTTGTTGAAATCTCTTTCTGTAAATCTGGACCTGGATTAGACCTGGATCTGTGTTTATTATTCTGGATCTGAATCAGACCGGATCGTCTGAGCCCTGGATCTGTAGATGGACGGGTGGACCTGCAGGATTTGAAATCAACGTGATCCGCTGTGATGCACACGATCCACAGTCTGTGTCGAGTCTGCATCGGACAGAATCTGCCTCAGGTCTGATTATTGATTCTGATTTAGGGACCAGTTCCCTTTTTTATTTGGACTCTGATGAAAGTTGAGTTCTGGGTCAGAACTCTGTTCATTCTGTCTTCAAACTCTCTGGAGGAAATTAAGTGGGTTAGGGTTTGGGGGTTTGGGGGGGGGGGGGGCGTTCAGCTTCGGATTACTTACTACAGAGTTTCCTTCAGGTTTTTGTGAGACTAGTGGATCCTAGACCCTCTAGGGGGGTCTGGGGTCATGAAGAAAATGTTACGGTGAGCTACCAGGACTGTTGTCTGTGTGTTTTCAGCTCCCAGTAGAGTCCAGTAGGACCCACTAGAGTCCAGTACTGGTTTCAGGTTTCTGCTACCAAGATGACATTAAATCGTTAGTTTTTTTTAGTGGAGTCGGTGTGACAGACATTCACCAACAAACACAAACATCACAGCAGGAAGTCTCTTCTGATTGGCTGCACAGTGTGATGTCACTACAGGCTGTTTGGAGGTTTTTGACAGGAAATGACAGAGTTGTGTGTGTTTGTGTGACAAGTCGATCAATAATTCAAACTGCTGATGATGGCACTGAAAAACTGTGTGTGTGTGTGTGTGTGTGTGTGTGTGTGTTAGACAGTGTGTGTGTGTGTGTTAGACAGTGTGTGTGTGTGTGTGTGTGTAAATGTGTGTGTTTGAACAGGCTACACAAACATTCAAAGACAAACGTGAACTCTTCAGTTCGGCGAATTGTGTTTATTCCGCCCTGAGATTTGTCTTCAGGCCTCCTCTCAAGCTGCAGCTTGTATTCAGCCATGAGCTGTAGAAGTGGAAGAAGTCCCCGTGATGTCACCGTGATGTCACCCGTTGGTTTGTGGTGGGCTGTTTTGAAGCCTCCAGTGCGGCATTTTGACCGAAGCCATCTTGTTTTCCTGAAACCAGAAGGGACGCCAGAGGGGGTGGAGCTACGAACGACTGAACGCTGAATACGACAGTTTCAGGGAGCAAAGTGTTTCGATCGTCTTTGATGAAGTGAAAACACGTCGTAAGACGAAACACAGGGCAAATGTTTACTGCTGCCGTGGATGAACCAGGATCCTCCTCAACACTGGGCCCACTGAGCATGCTCAGTAGTGTTTCCTTTAGCCCCGCCTCCCAGCCTGGTCCTCATTAATACCTCATTCATTTAATACCTGATGATTAAAATAAGAGTTTGTACCTCAGAGTAAATATATATGAAGAATATATGTTATTATAAATAATGATTAAATATTATTAAATATGTTATTATATATAATGATGAACTATTATTATATATAATGATTAAATATTATTATATATAATGATATATGTTATTACATCACTGTTTAAATATCAGACGTCTCTGAGGACATGTGAACCAAACTGAACCTTTAGAGAAACACAAACACTGAGAGTCTGAGTCCTCTTTAAAGACCTCCTCCCTGGTGTGTCTACTCAGACCCTGCAGGAGGTTTAATATCAGCCTGTCAGTCTGAACTCAGGGACATTTAACTTCCTTTGTGCAGAGAAAACTCTCAGGAGGAGTCATGGTAACAGACATACCTCCAGTCTGGATCTGCATGTGTCAACATGGCCGAATACATCGACAGTGTTCATCCTCTGGAGAGCAGGAAGAGCAGCAGTCACTAACGTCGACAGTGTTCATCCTCTGGAGAGCAGGAAGAGCAGCAGTCACTAACGTCGACAGTGTTCATCCTCTGGAGAGCAGGAAGAACAGCAGTCACTAACGTCGACAGTGTTCATCCTCTGGAGAGCAGGAAGAGCAGCAGTCACTAACGTCGACAGTGTTCATCCTCTGGAGAGCAGGAAGAGCAGGAACTTATTTAATCTTCTGGGGAGCAGGAGAAGCATGAATATGTAACTTCTTGTCACAATCAGGCTTTGCCGTGTGTGTTCCTGTAGCTCCTCACTTCCTTCACTTGTCCCTAATCAGTTCATTCAGTGCACCTGCCAGTCACACTCACCTCATCAGCTCATGACTCACCTGCTCACTCTGCCTCCTTCACTGTGAACCCCGGCCTCACACACACACACACACACACTGCCACATCATTGTTTGTTTCCTACCTACCCGCCCGTTTTGCTCGTCCTGTTCCTGGTTTCCCAGTCTGCCTGCCCTGCCTGCTCTGCCTGCCCTGCCTGCTCTGCCTGCTCTGCCTGCCCTGCCTGCCCTGCCTGCTCTGCCTGCCCTGCCTGCTCTGCCTGCCCTGCCTGCCCTGCCTGCCCTGCCTGCTCTGCCTGCCCTGCCTGCTCTGCCTGCTCTGCCTGCTCTGCCTGCTCTGCCTTGTCCTGCTGGATTTCCCCCCTCGTCTCTTGTCTTGTCCTTGGGTTCCCTGTTTGTTTTTGGTTCATTAGAACCCTTTTCTAACCACACCTGACTGTCTGTGTTTGAGTCCTCATCATGCCCCGGGACACCTGTAACAGATCATCTCAACAGTAATAAAGTGTCACATCAGTTTCACAGTTCTGGTTTATCGTTTTCAGGATGTATCAGCAGCCACAGAATCTATGTATATGTATGTACAACTAGATGGATGTGTACATGTATATATATGTAAAGATACATGTATAAGTACAAGTATGTATGTAAAACTACATGGACGTGTATAAGTACATGTATCCTACAGATCCAGCTGAACTGAACTCTCTTTGTTGTTTCCAGGTGAACGTTGTTCGAGGAAAAGATGGTTTTGGATTCACGATCTTCTCAGATTGTCCAGTTAAAGTCCAAGCTGTCGACCCCGGTGAGAAAACCCACTATTTAAATATCATAAACAATGTAAACATGATCACTATTATACACACAAACAATAGAAACATAACATTATAAACATAAACATTATTATTATCATAAACATTCATATTATAAACTAGTGCTGGGCAGCGATTACAATTTTTAATCGCGATTAAAGTTCAAAAATGAATTCTAAAGTAGTGTATTGTGTAGGGGTGTAACGGTTCACAAAACTCACGGTTGGGTTCGGTACGATACAGTGGAGCCACGTTTCGGTACAGTAGAAAACTATAAATGCAGAGAAATGTACTTGATTTTAAAATATATTTATTCATTACAACTAACATCATGAAGTTATTCTTTGACTTTGAACAATGATGGAACTATACCTGAGTGACCCATCTTCTGGGGTGTCTTCTTAGCAACACATAAGCATAAAAAACAAAAACTGCTCCTTAATGTTATGTAGTATTGTTACTTACATCTTGCAAAAGAGATTTTTAATCTCAATGGGACTACCTGGTTAAATAAAGGTTTTAAAAAAATATATATATATATATATTTTTTCTTTTTTCTTCTTCCAAAACGTATTCGGTTCGTCATGCGTACCGAACCGTGAGCCTCGTACCGAACGGTTCAATACGAATACGCGTATTGTTACACCGCTATTGTGCACTTTTATTTTAAAGTGCTGCTCTATGAACTACAGGTGAATAACATCGTGTGTGAACACTGTAAACACATCAGGTTGTTGTTAGCAGCAGTGTTCTCGTCACACAGCAGCAGTTCTATCTCTTCTATATCTGTGCTCAGTGTGTGACTGTGTGTGAAACGTTCCACTGCTGTGAACAGAACAACATGTTTCACACGTTCATCTACATGTGTGTGTTGAGTCTTCATCACAGTCAGAGCATGTGATGCAGCTCTACTCTTCATCACTATGATGCAGCTCTACTCTTCATCACTATGATGCAGCTCTGCTCTTCATCACTATGACCAGCTCTACTCTTCATCACTATAACACTATAAACATTGTAAACATGAACACTATAAACATTATGAACATGAACACTATAAACATTAACACCATAAACATTATAAACATTATGAACATGAACACTATAAACACTATAAACACTATAAACATGAACACTATAAACACTATAAACATTAACACTATAAACACTATAAACACTATAAACATTAACACTATAAACACTATAAACATTAACACTATAAACACTATAAACACTATAAACATTAACACTATAAACACTAACACTATAAACACTATTAACACTATAAACACTATAAACATTAACACTACAAACACCATAAACACTAAACATTATAAACATGAACACTATAAACACTATAAACACTATAAACATGAACACTATAAACATGAACACTATAAACATTATAAACATGAACACTATAAACATTATAAACATGAACACTATAAACACTATAAACACTATAAATACTATAAACATTATAAGCACTATAAATACTATAAACATTATAAACATGAACACTACAAACACTATAAACATGAACACTATAAATACTATAAACATTATAAACATGAACACTATAAACACTATAAATACTATAAACACTATAAACATGAACACTATAAATACTATAAACATTATAAACATAAACACTATAAACACTATAAATACTATAAACACTATAAACACTATAAACACTATAAATACGATAAACATTATAAACACTATAAACATTATAAACACTATAAACATTATAAACACTATAAACATTATAAACATCATAAACATGAACACTATAAACATTATAAACATGAACACTATAAACATTATAAACATGAACACTATAAACATTATAAACACTATAAACATTATAAACATCATAAACATGAACACTATAAACATTATAAACATAAACACTATAAACACTATAAACATTATAAACATGAACACTATAAACATTATAAACACTATAAACATTATAAACATCATAAACATGAACACTATAAACATTATAAACATGAACACTATAAACATGAACACTATAAACATTATAAACACTATAAACATTATAAACATCATAAACATGAACACTATAAACATTATAAACATAAACACTATAAACATTATAAACACTATAAACATTATAAACATCATAAACATGAACACTATAAACATTATAAACATGAACACTATAAACATTATAAACATGAACACTATAAACATTATAAACACTATAAACATTATAAACATCATAAACATGAACACTATCAACATTATAAACATGAACACTATAAACATTATAAACATGAACACTATAAACACTATAAACATTATAAACATGAACACTATAAACATTATAAACATTATAAACATGAACACTATAAACACTATAAACATTATAAACATGAACACTATAAACACTATAAACATGAACACTATAAACATGAACACTATAAACACTATAAACACGATAAACACTATAAACACGATAAACACTATAAACACTATAAACACAAAAACATGAACACTATAAACATGAACACTATTAACACTATAAACATGAACACTATTAACACTATAAACATGAACACTATAAACATGAACACTAGAAACATGAACACTATAAACATGAACACTATAAACACTATAAACACTATAAACATGAACACTATGAACATTATAAACATTATAAACATGAACACTATAAACACTATAAACATGAACACTATGAACACTATAAACATTATAAACATGAACACTATGAACACTATAAACATCATAAACACTATAAACATGAACACTATAAACACTATAAACACTATAAACACTATAAATATGAACACTATAAACATTATAAAC
The DNA here is from genome assembly GCA_024529925.1 of Ophthalmolycus amberensis. Classification (NCBI taxonomy): domain Eukaryota; kingdom Metazoa; phylum Chordata; class Actinopteri; order Perciformes; family Zoarcidae; genus Ophthalmolycus; species Ophthalmolycus amberensis. Next base: position 244,752 of record JAFEUB010000237.1, on the reverse strand, counting down.
ATGAACACTATAAACACTATAAACATGAACACTATGAACACTATAAACATTATGAACATGAACACTATAAACACTATAAACATGAACACTATAAACATTATAAACATGAACACTATAAACACGATAAACATTATAAACATGAACACTATAAACACTATAAATACTATAAACATGAACACTATGAACATTATAAACATTATAAACATGAACACTATAAACATGAACACTATAAACATTGTAAACATTATAAACATGAACACTATAAACACTATAAACATTATAAACATAAACATGAACATTATAAACACTATAAACATTATAAACATTATAAACATTATAAACACTATAAACACTATAAACATGAACACTATAAACACTATAAACACTATAAACACTATAAACATGAACACTATAAACACTATAAACATTATAAACATTATAAACACTATAAACATTATAAACATGAACACTATAAACATGAACACTATAAACATTATAAACATTATAAACACTATAAACATTATAAACATGAACACTATAAACATTATAAACACTATAAACATTATAAACATCATAAACATGAACACTATAAACATTATAAACATGAACACTATAAACACTATAAACACTATAAACATGAACACTATAAACATTATAAACATGAACACTATAAACACTATAAACATTATAAACATGAACACTACAAACATTATAAACATTATAAACATGAACACTATAAACACTATAAACATGAACACTATAAACATTATAAACATTATAAACATGAACACTATAAACATTATAAACACTATAAACATTATAAACATTATAAACATGAACACTATAAACACTATAAACATGAACACTATAAACACTATAAACATGAACACTATAAACATGAACACTATAAACACTATAAACACTATAAACACGATAAACACTATAAACACGATAAACACTATAAAAACTATAAACACAAAAACATGAACACTATAAACATGAACACTATTAACACTATAAACATGAACACTATAAACATGAACACTATTAACACTATAAACATGAACACTATAAACATGAACACTATAAACATGAACACTATAAACATGAACACTATAAACACTATAAACATGAACACTATGAACATTATAAACATTATAAACATGAACACTATAAACACTATAAACATTATAAACACTATAAACACCATAAACATTATAAACATGAACACTATAAACACTATAAACATGAACACTATGAACACTATAAACATTATAAACATGAACACTATGAACACTATAAACATTATAAACACTATAAACATGAACACTATAAACATTATACACATCATAAACACTATAAACATGAACACTATAAACACTATAAACACTATAAACACTATAAATATGAACACTATAAACATTATAAACATAAACACTATAAACACTATAAATACTATTACCATTATGAACATGAACACTATAAACACTATAAACATGAACACTATAAACATTATAAACATGAACAATATAAACACGATAAACATTATAAACATGAACACTATAAACACTATAAATACTATAAACATGAACACTATGAACATTATAAACATTATAAACATGAACACTATAAACATGAACACTATAAACATTGTAAACATTATAAACATGAACACTATAAACACTATAAACATTATAAACATTATAAACATGAACATTATAAACACTATAAACATTATAAACATTATAAACATTATAAACACTATAAACATTATAAACATGAACACTATAAACATTATAAACACTATAAACATTATAAACACTATAAACATTATAAACATGAACACTATAAACACTATAAACATTATAAACATTATAAACACTATAAACATTATAAACATGAACACTATAAACATGAACACTATAAACATTATAAACATTATAAACATTATAAACACTATAAACATTATAAACATGAACACTATAAACATGAACACTATTAACACTATAAACATGAACACTATAAACATGAACACTATAAACATGAACACTATAAACATTATAAACATGAACACTATAAACACTATAAACATGAACACTATGAACATTATAAACATGAACACTATAAACATTATAAACATGAACACTATAAACACTATAAACATGAACACTATGAACATTATAAACATTATAAACATGAACACTATAATAGTTAATAATTATAATATTATAATAACATAATAATTATAATATTATAACAACATAATAATTATAATATTATAATAACACGATAAACATGAACACTATAAACACTGTAAACACTATAAACATGAACACTATAAGCATTATAAACATTATAAACATGAACACTATAAGCATTATAAACATTATAAACATGAACACTATAAACACTATAAACACTATAAACATTATAAACACTATAAACACCATAAACATTATAAACATGAACACTATGAACACTATAAACATTATAAACACTATAAACATGAACACTATAAACACTATAAACACTATAAACACTATAAACATGAACACTATAAACATTATAAACATTATAAACACTATAAACATAAACACTATAAACATTATAAACACGATAAACATGAACACTATAAACACTATAAACACTATAAACACTATAAACACTATAAACACGATAAACACTATAAACACAAAAACATGAACACTATAAACATGAACACTATTAACACTATAAACATGAACACTATAAACATGAACACTATTAACACTATAAACATGAACACTATAAACATGAACACTATAAACATGAACACTATAAACACTATAAACACTATAAACATGAACACTATGAACATTATAAACATTATAAACATGAACACTATAAACACTATAAACATTATAAACACTATAAACATTATAAACATGAACACTATAAACACTATAAACATGAACACTATGAACACTATAAACATTATAAACATGAACACTATGAACACTATAAACATTATAAACACTATAAACATGAACACTATAAACATTATACACATCATAAACACTATAAACATGAACACTATAAACACTATAAATATGAACACTATAAACATTATAAACATAAACACTATAAACACTATAAATACTATTACCATTATGAACATGAACACTATAAACACTATAAACATGAACACTATAAACATTATAAACATGAACACTATAAACACGATAAACATTATAAACATGAACACTATAAACACTATAAATACTATAAACATGAACACTATGAACATTATAAACATTATAAACATGAACACTATAAACATGAACACTATAAACATTGTAAACATTATAAACATGAACACTATAAACACTATAAACATTATAAACATTATAAACATGAACATTATAAACACTATAAACATTATAAACATTATAAACATTATAAACACTATAAACACTATAAACATGAACACTATGAACACTATAAACATTATAAACATGAACACTATGAACACTATAAACATTATAAACACTATAAACATGAACACTATAAACATTATACACATCATAAACACTATAAACATGAACACTATAAACACTATAAACACTATAAACACTATAAATATGAACACTATAAACATTATAAACATAAACACTATAAACACTATAAATACTATTACCATTATGAACATGAACACTATAAACACTATAAACATGAACACTATAAACATTATAAACATGAACAATATAAACACGATAAACATTATAAACATGAACACTATAAACACTATAAATACTATAAACATGAACACTATGAACATTATAAACATTATAAACATGAACACTATAAACATGAACACTATAAACATTGTAAACATTATAAACATGAACACTATAAACACTATAAACATTATAAACATTATAAACATGAACATTATAAACACTATAAACATTATAAACATTATAAACATTATAAACACTATAAACATTATAAACATGAACACTATAAACATTATAAACACTATAAACATTATAAACACTATAAACATTATAAACATGAACACTATAAACACTATAAACATTATAAACATTATAAACACTATAAACATGAACACTATAAACATGAACACTATAAACATTATAAACATTATAAACATTATAAACACTATAAACATTATAAACATGAACACTATAAACATGAACACTATTAACACTATAAACATGAACACTATAAACATGAACACTATAAACATGAACACTATAAACATTATAAACATGAACACTATAAACACTATAAACATGAACACTATGAACATTATAAACATGAACACTATAAACATTATAAACATGAACACTATAAACACTATAAACATGAACACTATGAACATTATAAACATTATAAACATGAACACTATAATAGTTAATAATTATAATATTATAATAACATAATAATTATAATATTATAATAACATAATAATTATAATATTATAATAACACGATAAACATGAACACTATAAACACTGTAACCACTATAAACATGAACACTATAAGCATTATAAACATTATAAACATGAACACTATAAGCATTATAAACATTATAAACATGAACACTATAAACACTATAAACACTATAAACATTATAAACACTATAAACACCATAAACATTATAAACATGAACACTATGAACACTATAAACATTATAAACACTATAAACATGAACACTATAAACACTATAAACACTATAAACACTATAAACATGAACACTATAAACATTATAAACATTATAAACACTATAAACATAAACACTATAAACATTATAAACACGATAAACATGAACACTATAAACACTATAAACACTATAAACACTATAAACACTATAAACACGATAAACACTATAAACACTATAAACACAAAAACATGAACACTATAAACATGAACACTATTAACACTATAAACATGAACACTATAAACATGAACACTATTAACACTATAAACATGAACACTATAAACATGAACACTATAAACATGAACACTATAAACACTATAAACACTATAAACATGAACACTATGAACATTATAAACATTATAAACATGAACACTATAAACACTATAAACATTATAAACACTATAAACATTATAAACATGAACACTATAAACACTATAAACATGAACACTATGAACACTATAAACATTATAAACATGAACACTATGAACACTATAAACATTATAAACACTATAAACATGAACACTATAAACATTATACACATCATAAACACTATAAACATGAACACTATAAACACTATAAATATGAACACTATAAACATTATAAACATAAACACTATAAACACTATAAATACTATTACCATTATGAACATGAACACTATAAACACTATAAACATGAACACTATAAACATTATAAACATGAACACTATAAACACGATAAACATTATAAACATGAACACTATAAACACTATAAATACTATAAACATGAACACTATGAACATTATAAACATTATAAACATGAACACTATAAACATGAACACTATAAACATTGTAAACATTATAAACATGAACACTATAAACACTATAAACATTATAAACATTATAAACATGAACATTATAAACACTATAAACATTATAAACATTATAAACATTATAAACACTATAAACATTATAAACATGAACACTATAAACATTATAAACACTATAAACATTATAAACACTATAAACATTATAAACATGAACACTATAAACACTATAAACATTATAAACATTATAAACACTATAAACATTATAAACATGAACACTATAAACATGAACACTATTAACACTATAAACATGAACACTATAAACATGAACACTATAAACATGAACACTATAAACATTATAAACATGAACACTATAAACACTATAAACATGAACACTATGAACATTATAAACATGAACACTATAAACATTATAAACATGAACACTATAAACACTATAAACATGAACACTATGAACATTATAAACATTATAAACATGAACACTATAATAGTTAATAATTATAATATTATAATAACATAATAATTATAATATTATAATAACATAATAATTATAATATTATAATAACACGATAAACATGAACACTATAAACACTGTAAACACTATAAACATGAACACTATAAGCATTATAAACATTATAAACATGAACACTATAAGCATTATAAACATTATAAACATGAACACTATAAACACTATAAACACTATAAACATTATAAACACTATAAACACCATAAACATTATAAACATGAACACTATGAACACTATAAACATTATAAACACTATAAACATGAACACTATAAACACTATAAACACTATAAACACTATAAACATGAACACTATAAACATTATAAACATTATAAACACTATAAACATAAACACTATAAACATTATAAACACGATAAACATGAACACTATAAACACTATAAACACTATAAACACTATAAACACTATAAACATGAACACTATAAACATAAACACTATAAACACTATAAACACTATAAATACTATAAACATTATAAACATGAACACTATAAACACTATAAACATGAACACTATAAACACTATAAACATGAACACTATAAACATTATAAACATGAACACTATGAACATTATAAACATTATAAACATGAACACTATAAACATGAAACTATAAACATGAACACTATAATAGTTAATAATTATAATATTATAATAACATAATAATTATAATATTATAATAACACGATAAACATGAACACTATAAACACTGTAAACACTATAAACATGAACACTATAAGCATTATAAACATTATAAACATGAACATTATAAACACTATAAACACCATAAACATTATAAACATGAACACTATAAACACTATGAACACTATAAACATTATAAACACTATAAACATGAACACTATAAACACTATAAACACTATAAACATGAACACTATAAACATTATAAACATTATAAACACTATAAACATGAACACTATAAACACTATAAACATGAACACTATAAACGCTATGAATACTATAAACATTATAAACATGAACACTATAAACATGAACACTATAAACACTATAAACATGAACACTATGAACATTATAAACATTATAAACATGAACACTATAATAGTTAATAATTATAATATTATAATAACATAATAATTATAATATTATAACAACATAATAATTATAATATTATAATAACACGATAAACATGAACACTATAAACACTGTAAACACTATAAACATGAACACTATAAGCATTATAAACATTATAAACATGAACACTATAAGCATTATAAACATTATAAACATGAACACTATAAACACTATAAACACTATAAACATTATAAACACTATAAACACCATAAACATTATAAACATGAACACTATGAACACTATAAACATTATAAACACTATAAACATGAACACTATAAACACTATAAACACTATAAACACTATAAACATGAACACTATAAACATTATAAACATTATAAACACTATAAACATAAACACTATAAACATTATAAACACGATAAACATGAACACTATAAACACTATAAACACTATAAACACTATAAACACTATAAACACGATAAACACTATAAACACAAAAACATGAACACTATAAACATGAACACTATTAACACTATAAACATGAACACTATAAACATGAACACTATTAACACTATAAACATGAACACTATAAACATGAACACTATAAACATGAACACTATAAACACTATAAACATGAACACTATGAACATTATAAACATTATAAACATGAACACTATAAACACTATAAACATTATAAACACTATAAACATTATAAACATGAACACTATAAACACTATAAACATGAACACTATGAACACTATAAACATTATAAACATGAACACTATGAACACTATAAACATTATAAACACTATAAACATGAACACTATAAACATTATACACATCATAAACACTATAAACATGAACACTATAAACACTATAAATATGAACACTATAAACATTATAAACATAAACACTATAAACACTATAAATACTATTACCATTATGAACATGAACACTATAAACACTATAAACATGAACACTATAAACATTATAAACATGAACACTATAAACACGATAAACATTATAAACATGAACACTATAAACACTATAAATACTATAAACATGAACACTATGAACATTATAAACATTATAAACATGAACACTATAAACATGAACACTATAAACATTGTAAACATTATAAACATGAACACTATAAACACTATAAACATTATAAACATTATAAACATGAACATTATAAACACTATAAACATTATAAACATTATAAACATTATAAACACTATAAACACTATAAACATGAACACTATGAACACTATAAACATTATAAACATGAACACTATGAACACTATAAACATTATAAACACTATAAACATGAACACTATAAACATTATACACATCATAAACACTATAAACATGAACACTATAAACACTATAAACACTATAAACACTATAAATATGAACACTATAAACATTATAAACATAAACACTATAAACACTATAAATACTATTACCATTATGAACATGAACACTATAAACACTATAAACATGAACACTATAAACATTATAAACATGAACAATATAAACACGATAAACATTATAAACATGAACACTATAAACACTATAAATACTATAAACATGAACACTATGAACATTATAAACATTATAAACATGAACACTATAAACATGAACACTATAAACATTGTAAACATTATAAACATGAACACTATAAACACTATAAACATTATAAACATTATAAACATGAACATTATAAACACTATAAACATTATAAACATTATAAACATTATAAACACTATAAACATTATAAACATGAACACTATAAACATTATAAACACTATAAACATTATAAACACTATAAACATTATAAACATGAACACTATAAACACTATAAACATTATAAACATTATAAACACTATAAACATGAACACTATAAACATGAACACTATAAACATTATAAACATTATAAACATTATAAACACTATAAACATTATAAACATGAACACTATAAACATGAACACTATTAACACTATAAACATGAACACTATAAACATGAACACTATAAACATGAACACTATAAACATTATAAACATGAACACTATAAACACTATAAACATGAACACTATGAACATTATAAACATGAACACTATAAACATTATAAACATGAACACTATAAACACTATAAACATGAACACTATGAACATTATAAACATTATAAACATGAACACTATAATAGTTAATAATTATAATATTATAATAACATAATAATTATAATATTATAATAACATAATAATTATAATATTATAATAACACGATAAACATGAACACTATAAACACTGTAAACACTATAAACATGAACACTATAAGCATTATAAACATTATAAACATGAACACTATAAGCATTATAAACATTATAAACATGAACACTATAAACACTATAAACACTATAAACATTATAAACACTATAAACACCATAAACATTATAAACATGAACACTATGAACACTATAAACATTATAAACACTATAAACATGAACACTATAAACACTATAAACACTATAAACACTATAAACATGAACACTATAAACATTATAAACATTATAAACACTATAAACATAAACACTATAAACATTATAAACACGATAAACATGAACACTATAAACACTATAAACACTATAAACACTATAAACACTATAAACACGATAAACACTATAAACACTATAAACACAAAAACATGAACACTATAAACATGAACACTATTAACACTATAAACATGAACACTATAAACATGAACACTATTAACACTATAAACATGAACACTATAAACATGAACACTATAAACATGAACACTATAAACACTATAAACACTATAAACATGAACACTATGAACATTATAAACATTATAAACATGAACACTATAAACACTATAAACATTATAAACACTATAAACATTATAAACATGAACACTATAAACACTATAAACATGAACACTATGAACACTATAAACATTATAAACATGAACACTATGAACACTATAAACATTATAAACACTATAAACATGAACACTATAAACATTATACACATCATAAACACTATAAACATGAACACTATAAACACTATAAATATGAACACTATAAACATTATAAACATAAACACTATAAACACTATAAATACTATTACCATTATGAACATGAACACTATAAACACTATAAACATGAACACTATAAACATTATAAACATGAACACTATAAACACGATAAACATTATAAACATGAACACTATAAACACTATAAATACTATAAACATGAACACTATGAACATTATAAACATTATAAACATGAACACTATAAACATGAACACTATAAACATTGTAAACATTATAAACATGAACACTATAAACACTATAAACATTATAAACATTATAAACATGAACATTATAAACACTATAAACATTATAAACATTATAAACATTATAAACACTATAAACATTATAAACATGAACACTATAAACATTATAAACACTATAAACATTATAAACACTATAAACATTATAAACATGAACACTATAAACACTATAAACATTATAAACATTATAAACACTATAAACATTATAAACATGAACACTATAAACATGAACACTATTAACACTATAAACATGAACACTATAAACATGAACACTATAAACATGAACACTATAAACATTATAAACATGAACACTATAAACACTATAAACATGAACACTATGAACATTATAAACATGAACACTATAAACATTATAAACATGAACACTATAAACACTATAAACATGAACACTATGAACATTATAAACATTATAAACATGAACACTATAATAGTTAATAATTATAATATTATAATAACATAATAATTATAATATTATAATAACATAATAATTATAATATTATAATAACACGATAAACATGAACACTATAAACACTGTAAACACTATAAACATGAACACTATAAGCATTATAAACATTATAAACATGAACACTATAAGCATTATAAACATTATAAACATGAACACTATAAACACTATAAACACTATAAACATTATAAACACTATAAACACCATAAACATTATAAACATGAACACTATGAACACTATAAACATTATAAACACTATAAACATGAACACTATAAACACTATAAACACTATAAACACTATAAACATGAACACTATAAACATTATAAACATTATAAACACTATAAACATAAACACTATAAACATTATAAACACGATAAACATGAACACTATAAACACTATAAACACTATAAACACTATAAACACTATAAACATGAACACTATAAACATAAACACTATAAACACTATAAACACTATAAATACTATAAACATTATAAACATGAACACTATAAACACTATAAACATGAACACTATAAACACTATAAACATGAACACTATAAACATTATAAACATGAACACTATGAACATTATAAACATTATAAACATGAACACTATAAACATGAAACTATAAACATGAACACTATAATAGTTAATAATTATAATATTATAATAACATAATAATTATAATATTATAATAACACGATAAACATGAACACTATAAACACTGTAAACACTATAAACATGAACACTATAAGCATTATAAACATTATAAACATGAACATTATAAACACTATAAACACCATAAACATTATAAACATGAACACTATAAACACTATGAACACTATAAACATTATAAACACTATAAACATGAACACTATAAACACTATAAACACTATAAACATGAACACTATAAACATTATAAACATTATAAACACTATAAACATGAACACTATAAACACTATAAACATGAACACTATAAACGCTATGAATACTATAAACATTATAAACATGAACACTATAAACATGAACACTATAAACACTATAAACATTATAAACATGAACACTATAAACACTATAAACATTATGAACATTATAAACATTATAAACACTATAAACACTATAAACACTATAAACATTATAAACATGAACACTATAAACACTATAAACACTATAAACATTATAAACATTATAAGCACTATAAATACTATAAACACTATAAACATTATAAACACTATAAACATGAACACTATAAACACTATAAACACTATAAACACTATAAACATGAACACTATAAACATTATAAACATTATAAACACTATAAACATGAACACTATAAACACTATAAACATGAACACTATAAACGCTATGAATACTATAAACATTATAAACATGAACACTATAAACATGAACACTATAAACACTATAAACATTATAAACATGAACACTATAAACACTATAAACATTATGAACATTATAAACATTATAAACACTATAAACACTATAAACACTATAAACATTATAAACATGAACACTATAAACACTATAAACACTATAAACATTATAAACATTATAAGCACTATAAACACTATAAACATTATAAACATGAACACTATAAACACTATAAACACTATAAACATTATAAACATTATAAGCACTATAAATACTATAAACATTATAAACATGAACACTATTAACACTATAAACACTATAAATACTATAAACACTATAAAAATGAACACTATAAACATTATAAACATTATAAACATGAACACTATAAACATTATAAACATTATAAACATGAACACTATAAACATTATAAACATTATAAACATGAACACTATAAACATTATAAACATTATAAACATGAACACTATAAACACTATAAACATTATAAACATGAACACTATAAACACTATAAACATGAACACTATAAACACTATAAATACTATAAACATTATAAACATGAACACTATAAACATGAACACTATAAACATTATAAACATTATAAACATGAACACTATGAACACTATAAACACTATAAACATTATAAACATTATAAGCACTATAAATACTATAAACATTATAAACATGAACACTATAAATACTATAAACATTATAAACATGAAGACTATAAACACTATAAACACTATAAACACTATAAACACTATAAATACTATAAACACTATAAATACTATAAACATTATAAACATGAACACTATAAACATGAACACTATAAACATTATAAACATTATAAACATGAACACTATGAACACTATAAACACTATAAACATTATAAACATTATAAGCACTATAAATACTATAAACATTATAAACATGAACACTATAAACATTATAAACATTATAAACATGAACACTATGAACACTATAAACACTATAAACATTATAAACATTATAAGCACTATAAACACTATAAACACTATAAACATGAACACTATAAATACTATAAACATTATAAACATGAACACTATAAACACTATAAACACTATAAACACTATAAATACTATAAACACTATAAACATGAACACTATAAACATTATAAACATTATAAACATGAACACTATAAACACTATAAACATTATAAACATTATAAACACTATAAATACTATAAACATTATAAACATGAACACTATAAACACTATAAAAACTATAAATACTATAAACACTATAAACATGAACACTATAAACACTATAAACACTATAAACATTATAAACACTATAAACATGAACACTATAAACATTATAAACACTATAAACACTAAACATTATAAACATGAACACTATAAACACTATAAACATTATAAACATGAACACTATAAACATTATAAACACTATAAACATTATAAACACTATAAACACTATAAACATTATAAACACTATAAACACTATAAACATTATAAACACTATAAACATTATAAACATTATAAACATGAACACTATAAACACTATAAACACTATAAACATTATAAACATGAACACTATAAACATTATAAACACTATAAACATTATAAACATTATAAACATGAACACTATAAACACTATAAACACTATAAACATTATAAACATTATAAACATAAACATTATAAACATGAACACTATAAACACTATAAACACTAAACACTATAAACATTATAAAAATGAACACTATAAACACTATAAACACTATAAACATGAACACTATAAACACTATAAACACTATAAACATGAACACTATAAACATAAACACTATAAACATGAACACTATAAACACTATAAACATGAACACTATAAACACTATAAACATTATAAACATGAACACTATAAACACTATAAACATTATAAACATGAACACTATAAACACTATAAACACTATAAACATGAACACTATAAACATGAACACTATAAACACTATAAACATGAACACTATAAACATGAACACTATAAACACTATAAACATTATAAACATGAACACTATAAACACTATAAACATTATAAACATGAACACTATAAACACTATAAACATGAACACTATAAACATGAACACTATAAACACTATAAACATGAACACTATAAACACTATAAACATGAACACTATAAACATGAACACTATAAACACTATAAACATTATAAACATGAACACTATAAACACTATAAACACTATAAACATGAACACTATAAACATGAACACTATAAACACTATAAACATGAACACTATAAACATGAACACTATAAACACTATAAACATTATAAACATGAACACTATAAACACTATAAACATTATAAACACTATAAATACTATAAACATTATAAACATGAACACTATAAACATGAACATTATAAACACTATAAACATTATAAACACTATAAACATGAACACTATAAACATTATAAACACTATAAACACTATAAACACTATAAACATTATAAACATGAACACTATAAACACTATAAACACTATAAACATTATAAACATTATAAGCACTATAAATACTATAAACACTATAAACATTATAAACACTATAAACATGAACACTATAAACACTATAAACACTATAAACACTATAAACATGAACACTATAAACATTATAAACATTATAAACACTATAAACATGAACACTATAAACACTATAAACATGAACACTATAAACGCTATGAATACTATAAACATTATAAACATGAACACTATAAACATGAACACTATAAACACTATAAACATTATAAACATGAACACTATAAACACTATAAACATTATGAACATTATAAACATTATAAACACTATAAACACTATAAACACTATAAACATTATAAACATGAACACTATAAACACTATAAACACTATAAACATTATAAACATTATAAGCACTATAAACACTATAAACATTATAAACATGAACACTATAAACACTATAAACACTATAAACATTATAAACATTATAAGCACTATAAATACTATAAACATTATAAACATGAACACTATTAACACTATAAACACTATAAATACCATAAACACTATAAAAATGAACACTATAAACATTATAAACATTATAAACATGAACACTATAAACATTATAAACATTATAAACATGAACACTATAAACATTATAAACATTATAAACATGAACACTATAAACATTATAAACATTATAAACATGAACACTATAAACACTATAAACATTATAAACATGAACACTATAAACACTATAAACATGAACACTATAAACACTATAAATACTATAAACATTATAAACATGAACACTATAAACATGAACACTATAAACATTATAAACATTATAAACATGAACACTATGAACACTATAAACACTATAAACATTATAAACATTATAAGCACTATAAATACTATAAACATTATAAACATGAACACTATAAATACTATAAACATTATAAACATGAACACTATAAACACTATAAACACTATAAACACTATAAATACTATAAGCACTATAAATACTATAAACATTATAAACATTATAAGCACTATAAATACTATAAACATTATAAACATGAACACTATAAACATTATAAACATTATAAACATGAACACTATGAACACTATAAACACTATAAACATTATAAACATTATAAGCACTATAAACACTATAAACACTATAAACATGAACACTATAAATACTATAAACATTATAAACATGAACACTATAAACACTATAAACACTATAAACACTATAAATACTATAAACACTATAAACATGAACACTATAAACATTATAAACATTATAAACATGAACACTATAAACACTATAAACATTATAAACATTATAAACACTATAAATACTATAAACATTATAAACATGAACACTATAAACACTATAAAAACTATAAATACTATAAACATTATAAACACTATAAACATGAACACTATAAACATTATAAACACTATAAACACTATAAACATTATAAACATGAACACTATAAACACTATAAACATTATAAACATGAACACTATAAACATTATAAACACTATAAACATTATAAACATTATAAACATGAACACTATAAACATTATAAACATTATAAACATGAACACTATAAACACTATAAACACTATAAACATTATAAACATTATAAACATAAACATTATAAACATGAACACTATAAACACTATAAACACTAAACACTATAAACATGAACACTATAAACACTATAAACATTATAAACATGAACACTATAAACATTATAAACACTATAAACATTATAAACATTATAAACATGAACACTATAAACACTATAAACATTATAAACATGAACACTATAAACACTATAAACATGAACACTATAAACACTATAAATACTATAAACATTATAAACATGAACACTATAAACATGAACACTATAAACATTATAAACATTATAAACATGAACACTATGAACACTATAAACACTATAAACATTATAAACATTATAAGCACTATAAATACTATAAACATTATAAACATGAACACTATAAATACTATAAACATTATAAACATGAACACTATAAACACTATAAACACTATAAACACTATAAATACTATAAGCACTATAAATACTATAAACATTATAAACATTATAAGCACTATAAATACTATAAACATTATAAACATGAACACTATAAACATTATAAACATTATAAACATGAACACTATGAACACTATAAACACTATAAACATTATAAACATTATAAGCACTATAAACATGAACACTATAAACATTATAAACACTATAAACACTATAAACATTATAAACATGAACACTATAAACACTATAAACATTATAAACATGAACACTATAAACATTATAAACACTATAAACATTATAAACATTATAAACATGAACACTATAAACATTATAAACATTATAAACATGAACACTATAAACACTATAAACACTATAAACATTATAAACATTATAAACATAAACATTATAAACATGAACACTATAAACACTATAAACACTAAACACTATAAACATGAACACTATAAACACTATAAACATGAACACTATAAACACTATAAACACTATAAACATGAACACTGTACACATGAACACTATAAACACTATAAACATTATAAACATGAACACTATAAACACTATAAACATTATAAACATGAACACTATAAACATTATAAACATTATAAACATGAACACTATAAACATTATAAACATTATAAACATGAACACTATAAACACTATAAACATTATAAACATGAACACTATAAACACTATAAACATGAACACTATAAACACTATAAATACTATAAACATTATAAACATGAACACTATAAACATGAACACTATAAACATTATAAACATTATAAACATGAACACTATGAACACTATAAACACTATAAACATTATAAACATTATAAGCACTATAAATACTATAAACATTATAAACATGAACACTATAAATACTATAAACATTATAAACATGAACACTATAAACACTATAAACACTATAAACACTATAAATACTATAAGCACTATAAATACTATAAACATTATAAACATTATAAGCACTATAAATACTATAAACATTATAAACATGAACACTATAAACATTATAAACATTATAAACATGAACACTATGAACACTATAAACACTATAAACATTATAAACATTATAAGCACTATAAACACTATAAACACTATAAACATGAACACTATAAATACTATAAACATTATAAACATGAACACTATAAACACTATAAACACTATAAACACTATAAATACTATAAACACTATAAACATGAACACTATAAACATTATAAACATTATAAACATGAACACTATAAACACTATAAACATTATAAACATTATAAACACTATAAATACTATAAACATTATAAACATGAACACTATAAACACTATAAAAACTATAAATACTATAAACATTATAAACACTATAAACATGAACACTATAAACATTATAAACACTATAAACACTATAAACATTATAAACATGAACACTATAAACACTATAAACATTATAAACATTATAAGCACTATAAACACTATAAACACTATAAACATGAACACTATAAATACTATAAACATTATAAACATGAACACTATAAACACTATAAACACTATAAACACTATAAATACTATAAACACTATAAACATGAACACTATAAACATTATAAACATTATAAACATGAACACTATAAACACTATAAACATTATAAACATTATAAACACTATAAATACTATAAACATTATAAACATGAACACTATAAACACTATAAAAACTATAAATACTATAAACATTATAAACACTATAAACATGAACACTATAAACATTATAAACACTATAAACACTATAAACATTATAAACATGAACACTATAAACACTATAAACATTATAAACATTAACACTATAAACATTATAAACACTATAAACATTATAAACATTATAAACATGAACACTATAAACATTATAAACATTATAAACATGAACACTATAAACACTATAAACACTATAAACATTATAAACATTATAAACATAAACATTATAAACATGAACACTATAAACACTATAAACACTAAACACTATAAACATGAACACTATAAACACTATAAACATGAACACTATAAACACTATAAACACTATAAACATGAACACTGTACACATGAACACTATAAACACTATAAACATTATAAACATGAACACTATAAACACTATAAACATTATAAACATGAACACTATAAACATTATAAACATTATAAACATGAACACTATAAACATTATAAACATTATAAACATGAACACTATAAACACTATAAACATTATAAACATGAACACTATAAACACTATAAACATGAACACTATAAACACTATAAATACTATAAACATTATAAACATGAACACTATAAACATGAACACTATAAACATTATAAACATTATAAACATGAACACTATGAACACTATAAACACTATAAACATTATAAACATTATAAGCACTATAAATACTATAAACATTATAAACATGAACACTATAAATACTATAAACATTATAAACATGAACACTATAAACACTATAAACACTATAAACACTATAAATACTATAAGCACTATAAATACTATAAACATTATAAACATTATAAGCACTATAAATACTATAAACATTATAAACATGAACACTATAAACATTATAAACATTATAAACATGAACACTATGAACACTATAAACACTATAAACATTATAAACATTATAAGCACTATAAACACTATAAACACTATAAACATGAACACTATAAATACTATAAACATTATAAACATGAACACTATAAACACTATAAACACTATAAACACTATAAATACTATAAACACTATAAACATGAACACTATAAACATTATAAACATTATAAACATGAACACTATAAACACTATAAACATTATAAACATTATAAACACTATAAATACTATAAACATTATAAACATGAACACTATAAACACTATAAAAACTATAAATACTATAAACATTATAAACACTATAAACATGAACACTATAAACATTATAAACACTATAAACACTATAAACATTATAAACATGAACACTATAAACACTATAAACATTATAAACATGAACACTATAAACATTATAAACACTATAAACATTATAAACATTATAAACATGAACACTATAAACATTATAAACATTATAAACATGAACACTATAAACACTATAAACACTATAAACATTATAAACATTATAAACATAAACATTATAAACATGAACACTATAAACACTATAAACACTAAACACTATAAACATGAACACTATAAACACTATAAACATGAACACTATAAACACTATAAACATTATAAACATGAACACTATAAACACTATAAACATTATAAACATGAACACTATAAACACTATAAACACTATAAACATGAACACTGTACACATGAACACTATAAACACTATAAACATTATAAACATGAACACTATAAACACTATAAACATTATAAACATGAACACTATAAACACTATAAACATGAACACTATAAACATGAACACTATAAACACTATAAACATGAACACTATAAACATGAACACTATAAACACTATAAACATTATAAACATGAACACTATAAACACTATAAACACTATAAACACTATAAACACTATAAACACTATAAACATGAACACTATAAACATGAACACTATAAACACTATAAACATGAACACTATAAACATGAACACTATAAACACTATAAACATTATAAACATGAACACTATAAACACTATAAACATTATAAACACTATAAATACTATAAACATTATAAACATGAACACTATAAACACTATAAATACTATAAACACTATAAACATGAACACTATAAACACTATAAACACTATAAATACTATAAACACTATAAACATTATAAACACCATAAACATGAACACTATAAACATGAACATTATAAACACTATAAACATTATAAACACTATAAACATGAACACTATAAACATTATAAACACTATAAACACTATAAACATGAACACTATAAACATTATAAACATTATAAACACTATAAACATGAACACTATAAACACTATAAACACTATAAACATGAACACTATAAACATTATAAACATTATAAACACTATAAACATGAACACTATAAACACTATAAACATGAACACTATAAACGCTATGAATACTATAAACATTATAAACATGAACACTATAAACATGAACACTATAAACACTATAAACATTATAAACATGAACACTATAAACACTATAAACATTATGAACATTATAAACATTATAAACACTATAAACACTATAAACACTATAAACATTATAAACATGAACACTATAAACACTATAAACATTATAAACATTATAAGCACTATAAACACTATAAACATTATAAACATGAACACTATAAACACTATAAACACTATAAACATTATAAACATTATAAGCACTATAAATACTATAAACATTATAAACATGAACACTATTAACACTATAAACACTATAAATACTATAAACACTATAAAAATGAACACTATAAACATTATAAACATTATAAACATGAACACTATAAACATTATAAACATTATAAACATGAACACTATCAACATTATAAACATTATAAACATGAACACTATAAACATTATAAACATTATAAACATGAACACTATAAACACTATAAACATTATAAACATGAACACTATAAACACTATAAACATGAACACTATAAACACTATAAATACTATAAACATTATAAACATGAACACTATAAACATGAACACTATTAACATTATAAACATTATAAACATGAACACTATGAACACTATAAACACTATAAACACTATAAACATTATAAACATGAACACTATAAACACTATAAACACTATAAACATTATAAACATTATAAACACTATAAATACTATAAACACTATAAACATGAACACTATAAACATTATAAACATTATAAACATGAACACTATAAACACTATAAACATTATAAACACTATAAATACTATAAACATTATAAACATGAACACTATAAACACTATAAATATTATAAACATTATAAACATGAACACTATAAACACTATAAACATGAACACTATAAACACTATAAACATTATAAACATGAACACTATAAACACTATAAACATTATAAACATGAACACTATAAACACTATAAACATGAACACTATAAACATGAACACTATAAACACTATAAACACTATAAACATTATAAACATGAACACTATAAACATGAACACTATAAACACTATGAATACTATAAACATTATAAACATGAACACTATAAACATGAACACTATAAACACTATAAACATTATAAACATGAACACTATAAACACTTTAAACATTATGAACATTATAAACATTATAAACACTATAAACACTATAAACACTATAAACATTATAAACATGAACACTATAAACACTATAAACACTATAAACATTATAAACATTATAAGCACTATAAACACTATAAACATTATAAACATGAACACTATAAACACTATAAACACTATAAACATTATAAACATTATAAGCACTATAAATACTATAAACATTATAAACATGAACACTATTAACACTATAAACACTATAAATACTATAAACACTATAAAAATGAACACTATAAACATTATAAACATTATAAACATGAACACTATAAACATTATAAACATTATAAACATGAACACTATAAACATTATAAACATTATAAACATGAACACTATAAACATTATAAACATTATAAACATGAACACTATAAACACTATAAACATTATAAACATGAACACTATAAACACTATAAACATGAACACTATAAACACTATAAATACTATAAACATTATAAACATGAACACTATAAACATGAACACTATTAACATTATAAACATTATAAACATGAACACTATGAACACTATAAACACTATAAACACTATAAACATTATAAACATGAACACTATAAACACTATAAACACTATAAACATTATAAACATTATAAACACTATAAATACTATAAACACTATAAACATGAACACTATAAACATTATAAACATTATAAACATGAACACTATAAACACTATAAACATTATAAACACTATAAATACTATAAACATTATAAACATGAACACTATAAACACTATAAATATTATAAACATTATAAACATGAACACTATAAACACTATAAACATGAACACTATAAACACTATAAACATTATAAACATGAACACTATAAACACTATAAACATTATAAACATGAACACTATAAACACTATAAACACTATAAACATGAACACTATAAACATGAACACTATAAACACTATAAACACTATAAACATTATAAACATGAACACTATAAACATGAACACTATAAACATTATAAACATTATAAACATGAACACTATGAACACTATAAACACTATAAACATTATAAACATTATAAGCACTATAAATACTATAAACATTATAAACATGAACACTATAAACAC
Organism: Ophthalmolycus amberensis; assembly: GCA_024529925.1. Taxonomy (NCBI): domain Eukaryota; kingdom Metazoa; phylum Chordata; class Actinopteri; order Perciformes; family Zoarcidae; genus Ophthalmolycus; species Ophthalmolycus amberensis. Next base: position 221,237 of record JAFEUB010000237.1, on the reverse strand, counting down.
TATAAACATGAACACTATAAATACTATAAACATTATAAACATGAACACTATAAACACTATAAACACTATAAATACTATAAACACTATAAACATGAACACTATAAACATTATAAACATTATAAACATGAACACTATAAACACTATAAACATTATAAACATGAACACTATAAACACTATAAACACTATAAACACCAAAAACATTGTAAACATTATAAACATGAACACTATAAACACTATAAACACTATACACATTATAAACATGAACACTATAAACACTATAAACATTATAAACATGAACACTATAAACATTATAAACACTATAAACACTATAAACATTATAAACACTACAAACACTATAAACATGATAAACATTATAAACATGAACATTATAAACATGAACACTATAAACATTATAAACATGAACATTATAAACATAAACACTATAAACATTATAAACATTATAAACACTATAAATACTATAAACATTATAAACATGAACACTATAAACACTATAAATACTATAAACATTATAAACATTATAAACATGAACACTATAAACACTATAAACACTATAAACATGAACACTATAAACATAAACACTATAAACATGAACACTATAAACATGAACACTATAAACATTATAAACATGAACACTATAAACATGAACACTATAAACATTATAAACATGAACATTATAAACATGAACACTATAAACATTATAAACATGAACATTATAAACATAAACACTATAAACATTATAAACATTATAAACACTATAAACACTATAAATACTATAAACATTATAAACATGAACACTATAAACACTATAAATACTATAAACATTATAAACATTATAAACATGAACACTATAAACACTATAAACACTATAAACACTACAAACATGAACACTATAAACATTATAAACACTATAAACATGAACACTATAAACATGAACACTATAAACACTATAAACATAAACATTATAAACATGAACACTATAAACACTATAAACATAAACATTATAAACATGAACACTATAAACATGAACACTATAAACATTATAAACATGAACACTATAAACATGAACACTATAAACATTATAAACATGAACACTATAAACATGAACACTATAAACATTATAAACATGAACATTATAAACATGAACACTATAAACATTATAAACATGAACATTATAAACATGAACACTATAAACATTATAAACATGAACACTATAAACATGAACACTATAAACATTATAAACATGAACACTATAAATATTATAAACATTATAAACATTATAAACATTGTAAACATGAACATTATAAACACTATAAACATTATAAACATGAACACTATAAACATTATAAACATGAACATTATAAACATGAACACTATAAACATTATAAACATGAACACTATAAACACTATGAACATTATAAACATGAACACTATAAACACTATAAACATTATAAACATGAACACTATAAACACTATAAATACGATAAACATAAACATGAACACTATAAACACTATAAACATGAACACTAAAAACACTATAAATACTATAAACATTATAAACATGAACACTATAAACATGAACACTATAAACACTATAAACATTATAAACATGAACACTATAAACACTATAAACACTATAAACATTATAAACATTATAAGCACTATAAATACTATAAACATTATAAACATGAACACTATAAACATTATAAACATGAACACTAAAAACACTATAAATACTATAAACATTATAAACATGAACACTATAAACATGAACACTATAAACACTATAAACATTATAAACATGAACACTATAAACACTATAAACACTATAAACATTATAAACATTATAAACACTATAAATACTATAAACACTATAAACATGAACACTATAAACATTATAAACATTATAAACATGAACACTATAAACACTATAAACATTATAAACACTATAAATACTATAAACATTATAAACATGAACACTATAAACACTATAAATATTATAAACATTATAAACATGAACACTATAAACACTATAAACATGAACACTATAAACACTATAAACATTATAAACATGAACACTATAAACACTATAAACATTATAAACATGAACACTATAAACATCAACACTATAAACACTATAAACACTATAAACATTATAAACATGAACACTATAAACATGAACACTATAAACATTATAAACATTATAAACATGAACACTATGAACACTATAAACACTATAAACATTATAAACATTATAAGCACTATAAATACTATAAACATTATAAACATGAACACTATAAACACTATAAACATGAACACTATAAATACTATAAACATTATAAACATGAACACTATAAACACTATAAACACTATAAATACTATAAACACTATAAACATGAACACTATAAACATTATAAACATTATAAACATGAACACTATAAACATTATAAACATTATAAACATGAACACTATAAACACTATAAACATTATAAACATGAACACTATAAACACTATAAACACTATAAACACCAAAAACATTGTAAACATTATAAACATGAACACTATAAACACTATAAACACTATACACATTATAAACATGAACACTATAAACACTATAAACATTATAAACATGAACACTATAAACATTATAAACACTATAAACACTATAAACATTATAAACACTACAAACACTATAAACATGATAAACATTACAAACATGAACACTATAAACATTATAAACACTATAAACACTATAAATACTATAAACACTATAAACATGAACACTATAAACACTATAAACATTATAAACATTATAAACATGAACACTATAAACACTATAAACATTATAAACACTATAAATACTATAAACATTATAAACATGAACACTATAAACACTATAAATATTATAAACATTATAAACATGAACACTATAAACACTATAAACATGAACACTAAAAACACTATAAATACTATAAACATTATAAACATGAACACTATAAACATGAACACTATAAACACTATAAACATTATAAACATGAACACTATAAACACTATAAACACTATAAACATTATAAACATTATAAGCACTATAAATACTATAAACATTATAAACATGAACACTATAAACATTATAAACATGAACACTAAAAACACTATAAATACTATAAACATTATAAACATGAACACTATAAACATGAACACTATAAACACTATAAACATTATAAACATGAACACTATAAACACTATAAACACTATAAACATTATAAACATTATAAACACTATAAATACTATAAACACTATAAACATGAACACTATAAACATTATAAACATTATAAACATGAACACTATAAACACTATAAACATTATAAACACTATAAATACTATAAACATTATAAACATGAACACTATAAACACTATAAATATTATAAACATTATAAACATGAACACTATAAACACTATAAACATGAACACTATAAACACTATAAACATTATAAACATGAACACTATAAACACTATAAACATTATAAACATGAACACTATAAACATCAACACTATAAACACTATAAACACTATAAACATTATAAACATGAACACTATAAACATGAACACTATAAACATTATAAACATTATAAACATGAACACTATGAACACTATAAACACTATAAACATTATAAACATTATAAGCACTATAAATACTATAAACATTATAAACATGAACACTATAAACACTATAAACATGAACACTATAAATACTATAAACATTATAAACATGAACACTATAAACACTATAAACACTATAAATACTATAAACACTATAAACATGAACACTATAAACATTATAAACATTATAAACATGAACACTATAAACATTATAAACATTATAAACATGAACACTATAAACACTATAAACATTATAAACATGAACACTATAAACACTATAAACACTATAAACACCAAAAACATTGTAAACATTATAAACATGAACACTATAAACACTATAAACACTATACACATTATAAACATGAACACTATAAACACTATAAACATTATAAACATGAACACTATAAACATTATAAACACTATAAACACTATAAACATTATAAACACTACAAACACTATAAACATGATAAACATTACAAACATGAACACTATAAACATTATAAACACTATAAACACTATAAATACTATAAACACTATAAACATGAACACTATAAACACTATAAACATTATAAACATTATAAACATGAACACTATAAACACTATAAACATTATAAACACTATAAATACTATAAACATTATAAACATGAACACTATAAACACTATAAATATTATAAACATTATAAACATGAACACTATAAACACTATAAACATGAACACTATAAACACTATAAACATTATAAACATGAACACTATAAACACTATAAACATTATAAACATGAACACTATAAACATTATAAACATTATAAACACTATAAATACTATAAACACTATAAACATGAACACTATAAACATTATAAACATTATAAACATGAACACTATAAACACTATAAACATTATAAACACTATAAATACTATAAACATTATAAACATGAACACTATAAACACTATAAATATTATAAATATTATAAACATTATAAACACTATAAACACTTTAAACATGAACACTATAAACACTATAAACATTATAAACATGAACACTATAAACACTATAAACATTATAAACATGAACACTATAAACACTATAAACATGAACACTATAAATATGAACACTATAAACACTATAAACACTATAAACATTATAAACATGAACACTATAAACATGAACACTATAAACATTATAAACATTATAAACATGAACACTATGAACACTATAAACACTATAAACATTATAAACATTATAAGCACTATAAATACTATAAACATTATAAACATGAACACTATAAACACTATAAAGATGAACACTATAAATACTATAAACATTATAAACATGAACACTATAAACACTATAAACACTATAAATACTATAAACACTATAAACATGAACACTATAAACATTATAAACATTATAAACATGAACACTATAAACATTATAAACATTATAAACATGAACACTATAAACACTATAAACATTATAAACATGAACACTATAAACACTATAAACACTATAAACACCAAAAACATTGTAAACATTATAAACATGAACACTATAAACACTATAAACACTATACACATTATAAACATGAACACTATAAACACTATAAACACTATAAACACCAAAAACATTGTAAACATTATAAACATTATAAACACTATAAACACTATACACATTATAAACATGAACACTATAAACACTATAAACATTATAAACATGAACACTATAAACATTATAAACACTATAAACACTATAAACATTATAAACACTACAAACACTATAAACATGATAAACATTATAAACATGAACACTATAAACATTATAAACACTATAAACACTATAAACATTATAAACACTACAAACACTATAAACATGATAAACATTATAAACATGAACACTATAAACATTATAAACACTATAAACACTATAAATACTATAAACACTATAAACATGAACACTATAAACACTATAAACATTATAAACATTATAAACATGAACACTATAAACACTATAAACATTATAAACACTATAAATACTATAAACATTATAAACATGAACACTATAAACACTATAAATATTATAAACATTATAAACATGAACACTATAAACACTATAAACATGAACACTATAAACACTATAAACATTATAAACATGAACACTATAAACACTATAAACATTATAAACATGAACACTATAAACACTATAAACATGAACACTATAAACATGAACACTATAAACACTATAAACACTATAAACATTATAAACATGAACACTATAAACATGAACACTATAAACATGAACACTATAAACATTATAAACATGAACACTATAAACATGAACACTATAAACATTATAAACATGAACATTATAAACATGAACACTATAAACATTATAAACATGAACATTATAAACATAAACACTATAAACATTATAAACATTATAAACACTATAAACACTATAAATACTATAAACATTATAAACATGAACACTATAAACACTATAAATACTATAAACATTATAAACATTATAAACATGAACACTATAAACACTATAAACACTATAAACACTACAAACATGAACACTATAAACATTATAAACACTATAAACATGAACACTATAAACATGAACACTATAAACACTATAAACATAAACATTATAAACATGAACACTATAAACACTATAAACATAAACATTATAAACATGAACACTATAAACATGAACACTATAAACATTATAAACATGAACATTATAAACATGAACACTATAAACATTATAAACATGAACATTATAAACATGAACACTATAAACATTATAAACATGAACACTATAAACATGAACACTATAAACATTATAAACATGAACACTATAAATATTATAAACATTATAAACATTATAAACATTGTAAACATGAACATTATAAACACTATAAACATTATAAACATGAACACTATAAACATTATAAACATGAACATTATAAACATGAACACTATAAACATTATAAACATGAACACTATAAACACTATGAACATTATAAACATGAACACTATAAACACTATAAACATTATAAACATGAACACTATAAACACTATAAATACGATAAACATAAACATGAACACTATAAACACTATAAACATGAACACTAAAAACACTATAAATACTATAAACATTATAAACATGAACACTATAAACATGAACACTATAAACACTATAAACATTATAAACATGAACACTATAAACACTATAAACACTATAAACATTATAAACATTATAAGCACTATAAATACTATAAACATTATAAACATGAACACTATAAACATTATAAACATGAACACTAAAAACACTATAAATACTATAAACATTATAAACATGAACACTATAAACATGAACACTATAAACACTATAAACATTATAAACATGAACACTATAAACACTATAAACACTATAAACATTATAAACATTATAAACACTATAAATACTATAAACACTATAAACATGAACACTATAAACATTATAAACATTATAAACATGAACACTATAAACACTATAAACATTATAAACACTATAAATACTATAAACATTATAAACATGAACACTATAAACACTATAAATATTATAAACATTATAAACATGAACACTATAAACACTATAAACATGAACACTATAAACACTATAAACATTATAAACATGAACACTATAAACACTATAAACATTATAAACATGAACACTATAAACACTATAAACATCAACACTATAAACATCAACACTATAAACACTATAAACACTATAAACATTATAAACATGAACACTATAAACATGAACACTATAAACATTATAAACATTATAAACATGAACACTATGAACACTATAAACACTATAAACATTATAAACATTATAAGCACTATAAATACTATAAACATTATAAACATGAACACTATAAACACTATAAACATGAACACTATAAATACTATAAACATTATAAACATGAACACTATAAACACTATAAACACTATAAATACTATAAACACTATAAACATGAACACTATAAACATTATAAACATTATAAACATGAACACTATAAACATTATAAACATTATAAACATGAACACTATAAACACTATAAACATTATAAACATGAACACTATAAACACTATAAACACTATAAACACCAAAAACATTGTAAACATTATAAACATGAACACTATAAACACTATAAACACTATACACATTATAAACATGAACACTATAAACACTATAAACATTATAAACATGAACACTATAAACATTATAAACACTATAAACACTATAAACATTATAAACACTACAAACACTATAAACATGATAAACATTACAAACATGAACACTATAAACATTATAAACACTATAAACACTATAAATACTATAAACACTATAAACATGAACACTATAAACACTATAAACATTATAAACATTATAAACATGAACACTATAAACACTATAAACATTATAAACACTATAAATACTATAAACATTATAAACATGAACACTATAAACACTATAAATATTATAAACATTATAAACATGAACACTATAAACACTATAAACATGAACACTATAAACACTATAAACATTATAAACATGAACACTATAAACACTATAAACATTATAAACATGAACACTATAAACATTATAAACATTATAAACACTATAAATACTATAAACACTATAAACATGAACACTATAAACATTATAAACATTATAAACATGAACACTATAAACACTATAAACATTATAAACACTATAAATACTATAAACATTATAAACATGAACACTATAAACACTATAAATATTATAAATATTATAAACATTATAAACACTATAAACACTTTAAACATGAACACTATAAACACTATAAACATTATAAACATGAACACTATAAACACTATAAACATTATAAACATGAACACTATAAACACTATAAACATGAACACTATAAATATGAACACTATAAACACTATAAACACTATAAACATTATAAACATGAACACTATAAACATGAACACTATAAACATTATAAACATTATAAACATGAACACTATGAACACTATAAACACTATAAACATTATAAACATTATAAGCACTATAAATACTATAAACATTATAAACATGAACACTATAAACACTATAAAGATGAACACTATAAATACTATAAACATTATAAACATGAACACTATAAACACTATAAACACTATAAATACTATAAACACTATAAACATGAACACTATAAACATTATAAACATTATAAACATGAACACTATAAACATTATAAACATTATAAACATGAACACTATAAACACTATAAACATTATAAACATGAACACTATAAACACTATAAACACTATAAACACCAAAAACATTGTAAACATTATAAACATGAACACTATAAACACTATAAACACTATACACATTATAAACATGAACACTATAAACACTATAAACACTATAAACACCAAAAACATTGTAAACATTATAAACATTATAAACACTATAAACACTATACACATTATAAACATGAACACTATAAACACTATAAACATTATAAACATGAACACTATAAACATTATAAACACTATAAACACTATAAACATTATAAACACTACAAACACTATAAACATGATAAACATTATAAACATGAACACTATAAACATTATAAACACTATAAACACTATAAACATTATAAACACTACAAACACTATAAACATGATAAACATTATAAACATGAACACTATAAACATTATAAACACTATAAACACTATAAATACTATAAACACTATAAACATGAACACTATAAACACTATAAACATTATAAACATTATAAACATGAACACTATAAACACTATAAACATTATAAACACTATAAATACTATAAACATTATAAACATGAACACTATAAACACTATAAATATTATAAACATTATAAACATGAACACTATAAACACTATAAACATGAACACTATAAACACTATAAACATTATAAACATGAACACTATAAACACTATAAACATTATAAACATGAACACTATAAACACTATAAACATGAACACTATAAACATGAACACTATAAACACTATAAACACTATAAACATTATAAACATGAACACTATAAACATGAACACTATAAACATTATAAACATTATAAACATGAACACTATGAACACTATAAACACTATAAACATTATAAACATTATAAGCACTATAAATACTATAAACATTATAAACATGAACACGATAAACACTATAAACATGAACACTATAAATACTATAAACATTATAAACATGAACACTATAAACACTATAAACACTATAAATACTATAAACACTATAAACATGAACACTATAAACATTATAAACATTATAAACATGAACACTATAAACATTATAAACATTATAAACATGAACACTATAAACACTATAAACATTATAAACATGAACACTATAAACACTATAAACACTATAAACACCAAAAACATTGTAAACATTATAAACATGAACACTATAAACACTATAAACATTATAAACATGAACACTATAAACATTATAAACACTATAAACACTATAAACATTATAAACACTACAAACACTATAAACATGATAAACATTATAAACATGAACACTATAAACATTATAAACACTATAAACACTATAAACATTATAAACATGAACACTATAAACATTATAAACACTATAAACATTATAAACATGAACACTATAAACACTATAAACATTATAAACATTATAAACATTATAAACACTATAAACACTATAAACACTATAAACATTATAAACATGAACACTATAAACACTATAAACACTATAAACATGAACACTATAAACATAAACACTATAAACATGAACACTATAAACACTATAAACATGAACACTATAAACACTATAAACATGAACACTATAAACACTATGAACACTATAAACATTATAAACATGAACACTATAAACACTATAAACACTATAAACATTATAAACATGAACACTATAAACACTATAAACATTATAAACATGAACACTATAAACACTATAAACACTATAAACATTATAAACATGAACACTATAAACACTATAAACATTATAAACATTATAAGCACTATAAATACTATAAACATTATAAACATGAACACGATAAACACTATAAACATGAACACTATAAATACTATAAACATTATAAACATGAACACTATAAACACTATAAACACTATAAATACTATAAACACTATAAACATGAACACTATAAACATTATAAACATTATAAACATGAACACTATAAACATTATAAACATTATAAACATGAACACTATAAACACTATAAACATTATAAACATGAACACTATAAACACTATAAACACTATAAACACCAAAAACATTGTAAACATTATAAACATGAACACTATAAACACTATAAACATTATAAACATGAACACTATAAACATTATAAACACTATAAACACTATAAACATTATAAACACTACAAACACTATAAACATGATAAACATTATAAACATGAACACTATAAACATTATAAACACTATAAACACTATAAACATTATAAACATGAACACTATAAACATTATAAACACTATAAACATTATAAACATGAACACTATAAACACTATAAACATTATAAACATTATAAACATTATAAACACTATAAACACTATAAACACTATAAACATTATAAACATGAACACTATAAACACTATAAACACTATAAACATGAACACTATAAACATAAACACTATAAACATGAACACTATAAACACTATAAACATGAACACTATAAACACTATAAACATGAACACTATAAACACTATGAACACTATAAACATTATAAACATGAACACTATAAACACTATAAACACTATAAACATTATAAACATGAACACTATAAACACTATAAACATTATAAACATTATAAACACTATAAACACTATAAACACTATAAACATTATAAACATGAACACTATAAACACTATAAACACTATAAACATGAACACTATAAACATAAACACTATAAACATGAACACTATAAACACTATAAACATGAACACTATAAACACTATAAACATGAACACTATAAACACTATGAACATTATAAACATGAACACTATAAACACTAAACATTATAAACATGAACACTATAAACACTATAAACATGAACACTATAAACATGAACACTATAAACATGAACACTATAAACACTATAAATACTATAAACATTATAAACATGAACACTATAAACACTATGAACACTATAAACATGAACACTATAAACACTATAAATACTATAAACATTATAAACATGAACACTATAAACACTATAAATACTATAAACACTATAAACATGAACACTATAAACACTATAAACACTATAAATACTATAAATATTATAAACATGAACACTATAAATACTATAAACATTATAAACATGAACACTATAAACACTATAAATACTATAAACACTATAAACATGAACACTATAAACACTATAAACACTATAAATACTATAAACACTATAAACACTATAAACATTATAAACACTATAAACACTATAAACATTATAAACTATCAACATGAACGCTATAAACACTATAAATATTATAAACATTATAAACATGAACACTATAAACACTATAAACATTATAAACATGAACACTATAAACACTATAAACATTATAAACATGAACACTATAAACATTATAAACATTATAAACACTATAAATACTATAAACACTATAAACATGAACACTATAAACATTATAAACATTATAAACATGAACACTATAAACACTATAAACATTATAAACACTATAAATACTATAAACATTATAAACATGAACACTATAAACACTATAAATATTATAAATATTATAAACATTATAAACACTATAAACACTATAAACATGAACACTATAAACACTATAAACATTATAAACATGAACACTATAAACACTATAAACATTATAAACATGAACACTATAAACACTATAAACATGAACACTATAAACATGAACACTATAAACACTATAAACACTATAAACATTATAAAGATGAACACTATAAACATGAACACTATAAACATTATAAACATTATAAACATGAACACTATGAACACTATAAACACTATAAACATGAACACTATAAACACTATAAACATTATAAACATGAACACTATAAACACTATAAACATGAACACTATAAACACTATAAACATTATAAACATGAACACTATAAACACTATAAACATTATAAACATGAACACTATAAACACTATAAACATGAACACTATAAACATGAACACTATAAACACTATAAACACTATAAACATTATAAACATGAACACTATAAACATGAACACTATAAACATTATAAACATTATAAACATGAACACTATGAACACTATAAACACTATAAACATTATAAACATTATAAGCACTATAAATACTATAAACATTATAAACATGAACACGATAAACACTATAAACATGAACACTATAAATACTATAAACATTATAAACATGAACACTATAAACACTATAAACACTATAAATACTATAAACACTATAAACATGAACACTATAAACATTATAAACATTATAAACATGAACACTATAAACATTATAAACATTATAAACATGAACACTATAAACACTATAAACATGAACACTATAAACATTATAAACATTATAAACATGAACACTATAAACATTATAAACATTATAAACATGAACACTATAAACACTATAAACATTATAAACATGAACACTATAAACACTATAAACACTATAAACACCAAAAACATTGTAAACATTATAAACATGAACACTATAAACACTATAAACATTATAAACATGAACACTATAAACATTATAAACACTATAAACACTATAAACATTATAAACACTACAAACACTATAAACATGATAAACATTATAAACATGAACACTATAAACATTATAAGCACTATAAACACTATAAACATTATAAACATGAACACTATAAACATTATAAACACTATAAACATTATAAACATGAACACTATAAACACTATAAACATTATAAACATTATAAACATTATAAACACTATAAACACTATAAACACTATAAACATTATAAACATGAACACTATAAACACTATAAACACTATAAACATGAACACTATAAACATAAACACTATAAACATGAACACTATAAACACTATAAACATGAACACTATAAACACTATAAACATGAACACTATAAACACTATGAACACTATAAACATTATAAACATGAACACTATAAACACTATAAACACTATAAACATTATAAACATGAACACTATAAACACTATAAACATTATAAACATTATAAACACTATAAACACTATAAACACTATAAACATTATAAACATGAACACTATAAACACTATAAACACTATAAACATGAACACTATAAACATAAACACTATAAACATGAACACTATAAACACTATAAACATGAACACTATAAACACTATAAACATGAACACTATAAACACTATGAACATTATAAACATGAACACTATAAACACTAAACATTATAAACATGAACACTATAAACACTATAAACATGAACACTATAAACATGAACACTATAAACATGAACACTATAAACACTATAAATACTATAAACATTATAAACATGAACACTATAAACACTATGAACACTATAAACATGAACACTATAAACACTATAAATACTATAAACATTATAAACATGAACACTATAAACACTATAAATACTATAAACACTATAAACATGAACACTATAAACACTATAAACACTATAAATACTATAAATATTATAAACATGAACACTATAAATACTATAAACATTATAAACATGAACACTATAAACACTATAAATACTATAAACACTATAAACATGAACACTATAAACACTATAAACACTATAAATACTATAAACACTATAAACACTATAAACATTATAAACACTATAAACACTATAAACATTATAAACTATCAACATGAACACTATAAACACTATAAATATTATAAACATTATAAACATGAACACTATAAACACTATAAACATGAACACTATAAACACTATAAACATTATAAACATGAACACTATAAACACTATAAACATTATAAACATGAACACTATAAACATTATAAACATTATAAACACTATAAATACTATAAACACTATAAACATGAACACTATAAACATTATAAACATTATAAACATGAACACTATAAACACTATAAACATTATAAACACTATAAATACTATAAACATTATAAACATGAACACTATAAACACTATAAATATTATAAATATTATAAACATTATAAACACTATAAACACTATAAACATGAACACTATAAACACTATAAACATTATAAACATGAACACTATAAACACTATAAACATTATAAACATGAACACTATAAACACTATAAACATGAACACTATAAACATGAACACTATAAACACTATAAACACTATAAACATTATAAACATGAACACTATAAACATGAACACTATAAACATTATAAACATTATAAACATGAACACTATGAACACTATAAACACTATAAACATTATAAACATTATAAGCACTATAAATACTATAAACATTATAAACATGAACACTATAAACACTATAAAGATGAACACTATAAATACTATAAACATTATAAACATGAACACTATAAACACTATAAACATTATAAACATTATAAGCACTATAAATACTATAAACATTATAAACATGAACACTATAAACACTATAAAGATGAACACTATAAATACTATAAACACTATAAACATGAACACTATAAACATTATAAACATTATAAACATGAACACTATAAACATTATAAACATTATAAACATGAACACTATAAACACTATAAACATTATAAACATGAACACTATAAACACTATACACATTATAAACATGAACACTATAAACACTATAAACATTATAAACATGAACACTATAAACATTATAAACACTATAAACACTATAAATACTATAAACACTATAAACATGAACACTATAAACACTATAAACATTATAAACATTATAAACATGAACACTATAAACACTATAAACATTATAAACACTATAAATACTATAAACATTATAAACATGAACACTATAAACACTATAAATATTATAAACATTATAAACATGAACACTATAAACACTATAAACATGAACACTATAAACACTATAAACATTATAAACATGAACACTATAAACACTATAAACATTATAAACATGAACACTATAAACACTATAAACATGAACACTATAAACATGAACACTATAAACACTATAAACACTATAAACATTATAAACATGAACACTATAAACATGAACACTATAAACATTATAAACATTATAAACATGAACACTATGAACACTATAAACACTATAAACATTATAAACATTATAAGCACTATAAATACTATAAACATTATAAACATGAACACTATAAACACTATAAACATGAACACTATAAATACTATAAACATTATAAACATGAACACTATAAACACTATAAACACTATAAATACTATAAACACTATAAACATGAACACTATAAACATTATAAACATTATAAACATGAACACTATAAACATTATAAACATTATAAACATGAACACTATAAACACTATAAACATTATAAACATGAACACTATAAACACTATAAACACTATAAACACCAAAAACATTGTAAACATTATAAACATGAACACTATAAACACTATAAACACTATACACATTATAAACATCAACACTATAAACACTATAAACATTATAAACATGAACACTATAAACATTATAAACACTATAAACACTATAAACATTATAAACACTATAAACACTATAAACATTATAAACATGAACACTATAAACATTATAAACACTATAAACATTATAAACATGAACACTATAAACACTATAAACATTATAAACATTATAAACATTATAAACACTATAAACACTATAAACACTATAAACATTATAAACATGAACACTATAAACACTATAAACACTATAAACATGAACACTATAAACATAAACACTATAAACATGAACACTATAAACACTATAAACATGAACACTATAAACACTATGAACACTATAAACATTATAAACATGAACACTATAAACACTATAAACACTATAAACATTATAAACATTATAAACATGAACACTATAAACACTATAAACATTATAAACATTATAAACACTATAAACACTATAAACACTATAAACATTATAAACATGAACACTATAAACACTATAAACACTATAAACATGAACACTATAAACATAAACACTATAAACATGAACACTATAAACACTATAAACATGAACACTATAAACACTATAAACATGAACACTATAAACACTATGAACATTATAAACATGAACACTATAAACACTATAAACATTATAAACATGAACACTATAAACACTATAAACATGAACACTATAAACATGAACACTATAAACATGAACACTATAAACACTATAAATACTATAAACATTATAAACATGAACACTATAAACACTATGAACACTATAAACATGAACACTATAAACACTATAAATACTATAAACATTATAAACATGAACACTATAAACACTATAAATACTATAAACACTATAAACATGAACACTATAAACACTATAAACACTATAAATACTATAAATATTATAAACATGAACACTATAAATACTATAAACATTATAAACATGAACACTATAAACACTATAAACATGAACACTATAAACACTATAAACATTATAAACATGAACACTATAAACACTATAAACATTATAAACATGAACACTATAAACACTATAAACATGAACACTATAAACATGAACACTATAAACACTATAAACACTATAAACATTATAAACATGAACACTATAAACATGAACACTATAAACATTATAAACATTATAAACATGAACACTATGAACACTATAAACACTATAAACATTATAAACATTATAAGCACTATAAATACTATAAACATTATAAACATGAACACTATAAACACTATAAACATGAACACTATAAATACTATAAACATTATAAACATGAACACTATAAACACTATAAACACTATAAATACTATAAACACTATAAACATGAACACTATAAACATTATAAACATTATAAACATGAACACTATAAACATTATAAACATTATAAACATGAACACTATAAACACTATAAACATTATAAACATGAACACTATAAACACTATAAACACTATAAACACCAAAAACATTGTAAACATTATAAACATGAACACTATAAACACTATAAACACTATACACATTATAAACATCAACACTATAAACACTATAAACATTATAAACATGAACACTATAAACATTATAAACACTATAAACACTATAAACATTATAAACACTATAAACACTATAAACATTATAAACATGAACACTATAAACATTATAAACACTATAAACATTATAAACATGAACACTATAAACACTATAAACATTATAAACATTATAAACATTATAAACACTATAAACACTATAAACACTATAAACATTATAAACATGAACACTATAAACACTATAAACACTATAAACATGAACACTATAAACATAAACACTATAAACATGAACACTATAAACACTATAAACATGAACACTATAAACACTATGAACACTATAAACATTATAAACATGAACACTATAAACACTATAAACACTATAAACATTATAAACATTATAAACATGAACACTATAAACACTATAAACATTATAAACATTATAAACACTATAAACACTATAAACACTATAAACATTATAAACATGAACACTATAAACACTATAAACACTATAAACATGAACACTATAAACATAAACACTATAAACATGAACACTATAAACACTATAAACATGAACACTATAAACACTATAAACATGAACACTATAAACACTATGAACATTATAAACATGAACACTATAAACACTATAAACATTATAAACATGAACACTATAAACACTATAAACATGAACACTATAAACATGAACACTATAAACATGAACACTATAAACACTATAAATACTATAAACATTATAAACATGAACACTATAAACACTATGAACACTATAAACATGAACACTATAAACACTATAAATACTATAAACATTATAAACATGAACACTATAAACACTATAAATACTATAAACACTATAAACATGAACACTATAAACACTATAAACACTATAAATACTATAAATATTATAAACATGAACACTATAAATACTATAAACATTATAAACATGAACACTATAAACACTATAAATACTATAAACACTATAAACATGAACACTATAAACACTATAAACACTATAAATACTATAAACACTATAAACATTATAAACATTATAAACATGAACACTATAAACACTATAAACACTATAAACATTATAAACATGAACACTATAAACACTATAAACATTATAAACACTATAAACACTATAAACATTATAAACTATCAACATGAACACTATAAACACTATAAACATTATAAACATGAACACTATAAACATTATAAACATGAACACTATAAACATTATAAACATTATAAACACTATAAACATTATAAACATGAACACTATAAACATAAACACTATAAACATGAACACTATAAACATGAACACTATAAACACTATAAACATTATAAACATGAACACTATAAAAACTATAAACATTATGAACATTATAAATATTATAAACATTATAAACATGAACACTATAAACATGAACATTATAAACATGAACACTATAAACATTATAAACATTATAAACATGAACACTATAAATATTACAAACATTATAAACATGAACACTATAAACATTACAAACATGAACACTATAAACATTATAAACACTATAAACATGAACACTATAAACATGAACACTATAAACACTATAAACATTATAAACATGAACACTATAAACACTATAAACATTATGAACATTATAAACATTATAAACATTATAAACATGAACACTATAAATATTATAAACATTATAAACATGAACACTATAAACATTATAAACATGAACACTATAAACATGAACACTATAAACACTATAAACATTATAAACATGAACACTATAAACATTATGAACATTATAAACATTATAAACATGAACACTATAAACATGAACATTATAAACATGAACACTATAAACATGAACATTATAAACATGAACACAATAAACACTATAAATACTATAAACATTATAAACATGAACACTATAAACACTATAAACATGAACACTATAAACACTATAAACATTATAAACATGAACACTATAAACACTATAAACATTATAAACATGAACACTATAAACACTATAAACATTATGAACATCATAAACATTATAAACATAAACATGAACACTATAAACATGAACATTATAAACATGAACACTATAAGCACTATAAATACTATAAACATTATAAACATGAACACTATAAACACTATAAATACTATAAACACTATAAACATGAACACTATAAACATTATAAACATTATAAACATGAACACTATAAACATTATAAACATTATAAACATTATAAACATGAACACTATAAACACTATAAACATTATCAACATTATAAACACTATAAATACTATAAACATTATAAACATGAACACTATAAAAACTATAAATACTATAAACACTATAAACATGAACACTATAAACACTATAAACATGAACACTATAAACATTATAAACACTATAAACATGAACACTATAAACATTATAAACACTATAAACATGAACACTATAAACATGAACACTATAAACACTATAAACATTATAAACATGAACACTATAAACATTATAAACACTATAAACATGAACACTATAAACATTATAAACATTATAAACATGAACACTATAAACATTATAAACATTATAAACATGAACACTATAAACATTATAAACATTATAAACATGAACACTATATACATTATAAACACTATAAACATGAACACTATAAACATTATAAACACTATAAACATGAACACTATAAACATGAACACTATAAACACTATAAACATTATAAACA
Organism: Ophthalmolycus amberensis; assembly: GCA_024529925.1. Classification (NCBI taxonomy): domain Eukaryota; kingdom Metazoa; phylum Chordata; class Actinopteri; order Perciformes; family Zoarcidae; genus Ophthalmolycus; species Ophthalmolycus amberensis. Next base: position 200,371 of record JAFEUB010000237.1, on the reverse strand, counting down.
TGAACACTATAAACATTATAAACATTATAAACATGAACACTATAAACATAAACATTATAAACATGAACACTATAAACATGAACACTATAAACATTATAAACATTATAAACATGAACACTATAAACATAAACATTATAAACATGAACACTATAAACATTATAAACACTATAAACATTATAAACACTATAAACATGAACACTATAAACACTATAAACATGAACACTATAAACACTATAAACATTATGAACATTATAAACATGAACACTATAAACACTATAAACATTATAAACATGACCACTATAAACATTATAAACATGAACACTATAAACATGAACATTATAAACGTAAACACTATAAACATTATAAACATGAACACTATAAACATTATAAACATGAACACTATAAACATTATAAACATGAACACTATAAACATGAACATTATAAACGTAAACACTATAAACACTATAAACATTATAAACATTATAAACATGAACACTATAAACATGAACATTATAAACATAAACACTATAAACATTATAAACATGAACACTATAAACATTATAAACACTATAAACACTATAAACATTATCAACATTATAAACACTATAAATACTATAAACACTATAAACATGAACACTATAAACACTATAAACACTATAAACATGAACACTATAAACATTATAAACACTATAAACATGAACACTATAAACATTATAAACATTATAAACATGAACACTATAAATATTATAAACATTATAAACATGAACACTATAAACATTATAAACATTATAAACATGAACACTATAAACATTATAAACATTATAAACATGAACACTATAAACACTATAAACATTATCAACATTATAAACACTATAAATACTATAAACACTATAAACATGAACACTATAAACACTATAAACACTATAAACATGAACACTATAAACATTATAAACACTATAAACATGAACACTATAAACATTATAAACACTATAAACATGAACACTATAAACATTATAAACACTATAAACATGAACACTATAAACATGAACACTATAAACACTATAAACATTATAAACATGAACACTATAAACATTATAAACATTATAAACATTATAAACATGAACACTATAAACACTATAAACATTATCAACATTATAAACACTATAAATACTATAAACATTATAAACATGAACACTATAAAAACTATAAATACTATAAACACTATAAACATGAACACTATAAACACTATAAACACTATAAACATGAACACTATAAACATTATAAACACTATAAACATGAACACTATAAACATTATAAACACTATAAACATGAACACTATAAACATGAACACTATAAACACTATAAACATTATAAACATGAACACTATAAACATTATAAACATTATAAACATGAACACTATAAACATTATAAACATTATAAACATGAACACTATATACATTATAAACACTATAAACATGAACACTATAAACATTATAAACACTATAAACATGAACACTATAAACATGAACACTATAAACACTATAAACATTATAAACATGAACACTATAAACATTATAAACATTATAAACATGAACACTATAAACATAAACATTATAAACATGAACACTATAAACATGAACACTATAAACATTATAAACATTATAAACATGAACACTATAAACATAAACATTATAAACATGAACACTATAAACATTATAAACACTATAAACATTATAAACACTATAAACATGAACACTATAAACACTATAAACATGAACACTATAAACACTATAAACATTATGAACATTATAAACATGAACACTATAAACACTATAAACATTATAAACATGACCACTATAAACATTATAAACATGAACACTATAAACATGAACATTATAAACGTAAACACTATAAACATTATAAACATGAACACTATAAACATTATAAACATGAACACTATAAACATTATAAACATGAACACTATAAACATGAACATTATAAACGTAAACACTATAAACACTATAAACATTATAAACATTATAAACATGAACACTATAAACATGAACATTATAAACATAAACACTATAAACATTATAAACATGAACACTATAAACATTATAAACACTATAAACACTATAAACATTATCAACATTATAAACACTATAAATACTATAAACACTATAAACATGAACACTATAAACACTATAAACACTATAAACATGAACACTATAAACATTATAAACACTATAAACATGAACACTATAAACATTATAAACATTATAAACATGAACACTATAAATATTATAAACATTATAAACATGAACACTATAAACATTATAAACATTATAAACATGAACACTATAAACATTATAAACATTATAAACATGAACACTATAAACACTATAAACATTATCAACATTATAAACACTATAAATACTATAAACACTATAAACATGAACACTATAAACACTATAAACACTATAAACATGAACACTATAAACATTATAAACACTATAAACATGAACACTATAAACATTATAAACACTATAAACATGAACACTATAAACATTATAAACACTATAAACATGAACACTATAAACATGAACACTATAAACACTATAAACATTATAAACATGAACACTATAAACATTATAAACATGAACACTATAAACATTATAAACATTATAAACATGAACACTATATACATTATAAACACTATAAACATGAACACTATAAACATTATAAACACTATAAACATGAACACTATAAACATGAACACTATAAACACTATAAACATTATAAACATGAACACTATAAACATTATAAACATTATAAACATGAACACTATAAACATAAACATTATAAACATGAACACTATAAACATTATAAACATTATAAACATGAACACTATAAACATAAACATTATAAACATGAACACTATAAACATTATAAACACTATAAACATTATAAACACTATAAACATGAACACTATAAACACTATAAACATGAACACTATAAACACTATAAACATTATGAACATTATAAACATGAACACTATAAACACTATAAACATTATAAACATGAACACTATAAACATTATAAACATGAACACTATAAACATGAACATTATAAACGTAAACACTATAAACACTATAAACATTATAAACATGAACACTATAAACATGAACATTATAAACATAAACACTATAAACATTATAAACATGAACACTATAAACATTATGAACATTATAAACATGAACACTATAAACACTATAAACATTATAAACATGAACAGACATAAGTTATAAGACTAAAGCTCATGAACTTCTCCGCCACCTGATTGGACTCACTAGCTGGGCTGTGATTGGTCTAAACTGTAGAACAAACCACCTTCAGGTGAGATCTGTAGCGGTGAGTTTACGGCTTTATTTGTTTGTAGGAGGTCCGGCTCACCGGTCTGGTCTCCGTCATGGAGACTCGGTCCTGCAGCTGAACGGACTTCCTGTGGAAACCTGGAAGTGTGTCGACCTCGCCAACACCATCAGGTAGCCCCGCCCCCTCAGAGTCTGACCTACTACCTGTTACCTGTTAGTGTTTTCTCTGTTTAATTAGAACTTCATATGGAAAATAAGTCCACCTTTTGGGTCTCAGCAGCCCTCTGAAGGCAGACGAGTCTAGTCTCAGGATTAAACAGCTTCACAAAGTTTGCATTTAAAACCAATACAAAAAATAAAATAATGGGTGTAACGCGAGACTTACACCCATTCATTTTGGATTGAAAACACAAGTTTGATGAATGTATTTCGATTTTATTGTTGACTTTAATATTATAACCTGTCTGTCTGTATTCAGGAGCTGCTCGTCTCAGATCGTGTTGGTGGTCTGGAGAGGTGGTTTCCCTGAGCTCAGGTCAGGATGTGAAGCTTTGCTCCGCCCACCAACACACAACCAGGTGAGTCTCTATAAATAAACAGTCCGACACCTGCTGGTCACAACAGGAACTGACCGTCTCCTCGTCGTTTCCTAGGCAACAGGCAGGAAACTCCTGCCTCACCCCGCCCACAGTAAACATGGCCGCAGATGGGGTCAAGGGTCAGGGGTCCGGTCTAGTTGGGGGGCTCTGGGCTCTCTGTGGAGGGACAGGAAGGAGGACCATGAGGAGGAGGAGGAGGAGCAGGAGGAAGATCAGGAGGTGACCGAGTACTCGTCTCGCACCACCACACTCAAGGGCACCCGCGTGACATCATCAGACGGAGACAATTACATCATCCTGTCACCTATCAATCCAGGAGGACAGGTGAGTCTGAGGAGGCGGGGCCTCTCAAAATGTGTCTTCTCATCGCAGGTAGAGGTCGGATCCATCTGAGCCTGACTTAATATCTCACTAGAACCTTTCAACTGACTCCAAAAAACACCTAGAACATTTCATGAGAACCATAACATTACTGATGGTGTTTCTCCAGAACCCAACATAGAACCTTTAACATTCAAACATGATGCAGAACCTTTAATCAGACACAAACAACACCTGGAACATTTCATGAGAACCATAGCATTACTGATGGTGTTTCTCCTGAACCCAACATAGAACCTTTCACATTCAAACATGATGCAGAACCTTTAATCTGGCTAATACTCTTTCCCCTCCACTAGAACAGAACTGACAACCTTTCTCCCCACCAAGAACCCTGAAGCTTACGTAGAACTTTCCAAGCAGACACGATCAGTCCGACAGAACGTCATCATCATGATGTTTGTTCTTTCACAGTCATCCTAATAACGTTCCGTCTCTGTGTTGTAGCTGCTGCAGCCGGTTTATCATGACAGCAATGGAACTCTCGGTAACACCACTCGGACTATTGATCATTCATGAATATATTGAATATATTACCTGTGTATTGATGATATATATTACTGCTGTTGTTTTGTTGTTGATCACCAGGGCGTCTGTACCAGACTCACCCCAGCAGAGGTCAGAACCTCCTCCACGACCCTCCACCCGGATCGTCACGGCGACTTATCGGTGGCTACACCTCCACCCTGCCCCCGCCCCCCTCCTCTTCATCAGCCCCGCCCAGTAACTACGGCAACTACCAGAACTGCGCCATCGTCCAATCACATCTGCCCTGCCCTGCCTACGGAACCTACGTTACCCTGGAACCCAAAACCCTCATCTTCCCCATCTTTGTCCAGGTAAGAACCTAAAATCTAATCAGCTTCTATGTATTAGAACCTTCTCATATACGGTTGTATTAGACCAGTTTTATATATTAGACTCTTCTTATATACATTACATTACAGTCATTCAGCGGACGCTTTTATCCAAAGCAACTTACAATTCAGATTCTACCACGTTCATAGGCGCAACTTTTGGGGTTAAGTGTCTTGCTCAAGGACACCTGGACCAGCCGGGGATGGAGCCTCTGATTGAAGGACGGCCCTGCTCTCCACTTAGCCACAGTCGCCCTTGCATTAGACCCGTCTTCTATATGATTCTATGTATTAGGCCCTTCTTATATACAGTTCTATGCATTAGTGTGGTGGAGAATAACTATTCAATAGTACCGAGTGAGTCCTACAATACTGAAACAAGAAACATGGAGGAAAGAAGTTTGTCCTTAAAGTATTTATTCTCTGGTCAGAGAAGGCTTCACCGTCATACTGACTGCAGGTCAGTCTGCAGAGGATGAGCCAAGAGTTCAGTTTGTCTCCTGCTCTTAAGCATCTCAGCACACAGCAGGGGGAACATCAGGTATTTACAGTATAACAATTGCTCCCCATTGACCCCTCCAGTCACCCCTTCCTCTTCTGAGCCTCGTCACACAAAGAGATCTTTCTTTATTACTCTTGCCCATCTCTGAGAATCCTCACGCCTCAACACTCTCTGGTTAAACTGCAACGCCCATTTGGTTACTTCCCCTTATCAAAGATAACCCATATGGTCCTGTTACCATTCTCCTGTACGGTTCTATGTATTAGACCCTTCTTATATATGGTTATATGTATTAGACCCTTCTTATATACGGTTATATGTATTAGACCCTTCTTATATATGGTTATATGTATTAGACCCTTATATATGGTTCTATGTATTAGACCCTTCTTATATATGGTTATATGCATTAGACCCTTCTTATATACGGTTCTATGTATTAGACCAGTCTTATATATGGTTATATGCATTAGACCCTTCTTATATATGGTTATATGTATTAGACCCTTCTTATATACGGTTCTATGTATTAGACCCATCTTATATATGGTTATATGCATTAGACCCTTCTTATATATGGTTATATGTATTAGACCCTTCTTATATACGGTTCTATGCATTAGACCCTTCTTATATATGGTTATATGTATTAGACCCTTCTTATATACGGTTCTATGTATTAGACCCTTCTTATATATGGTTCTATGTATTAGACCCTTCTTATATACGGTTCTATGTATTAGACCCTTCTTATATATGGTTATATGTATTAGACCCTTCTTATATATGGTTATATGTATTAGACCCTTCTTATATACGGTTCTATGTATTAGACCCTTCTTAGATATGGTTATATGTATTAGACCCTTCTTATATACGGTTCTATGTGTTAGACCCTTCTTATATATGGTTATATGTATTAGACCCTTCTTATATAAGGTTCTATGTATTAGACCCTTCTTATATATGGTTATATGTATTAGACCCTTCTTATATACGGTTATATGTATTAGACCCTTGTTATATATGGTTATATGCATTAGACCCTTCTTATATATGGTTCTATGTATTAGACCCTTCTTATATACGGTTCTATGTATTAGACCCTTCTTATATATGGTTATATGCATTAGACGCTTCTTATATATGGTTATATGCATTAGACCCTTCTTATATATGGTTCTATGTATTAGACCCTTCTTATATGCGGTTCTATGTATTAGACCCTTCTTATATATGGTTATATGCATTAGACCCTTCTTATATACGGTTCTATGTATTAGACCAGTCTTATATATGGTTATATGCATTAGACCCTTCTTATATATGGTTATATGTATTAGACCCTTCTTATATACGGTTCTATGTATTAGACCCATCTTATATATGGTTATATGCATCAGACCCTTCTTATATATGGTTCTATGTATTAGACCAGTCTTATATACGGTTCTATGTATTAGACCAGGGGTCGGCAACCTGCGGCTCGTGAGCCGCATGCGGCTCTTCAGCCTCTCTGTTGCGGCTCCCTGAGGTTCCCAACTAGCGCACCGGATCCGGACCCAGGAACTAAAAAACGATAAATAATTCAGAGTTATACATATTGGGCACCGAGTTTAAACTTCAACCGGCGCCTCTTATTCAGCCGTTACAGCACGTGTTCGGCGGTCCAGGAAACACACCGACCAATGCGTTGCAAATCACATCACGTGATGCAGCTCAGCCAATCAAATATGAGTATTCTGACAAGTTTCATGACTCGAGCGAGGTTTACACACCGTGACACACGGGGCTGAGACGAGGAAATAGAAAGAAGAGCAGGAGAATTGAGCTGATCGAAGAAGTTATCTAACATGACGTTCTCCAAAAAGAGAAACGTGTTCAGAGAGAATATAATTTATAAGCATGAATGAACAGAATCTTATATGTTAATTATTCCCACAGGCAGTTCAATCCTCTACCTCTGTCAAGAGCCTTTCCCTGCAGGTGGCTGATCATGATGTTCAGACCCGCCCTCTGTAAACTATCAACGGATAAATCCAAAGAAAGAAAGGAAAATAGAGAGTTTGACTCTGCGTGGACGTCTTCATTTGCTTTCACTGCCAACGATGCTGGTTTACTGCATGCCTCCAGAACAAACACACAGCATGTGCTGAAGTGTCACGCTGGAGATGAGCGACAAAGAGCCATTACTCAGCTGCTGCAGAAACGCTCCTCTTCAGAAGAGCTTGATATTGTTATAGCAGGTAAAATTGCAATAAAATGTCAAGAATTGTCTTTATTCTTGTTCTATATTTTCAAACCATAGTTTTTGTATATATAATGTAACTATATATAACACTTTATAAGCTGTGATATCAAATAGCTTTTGCGGCTCCAGACAAATTTTATTTGGTGGAAAATAGAACAAAATGTCTCTTTGGATAGAAAAGGTTGCCGACCCCCGTATTAGACCCTTCTTGCATACAGTTCTATGTATTAGATCAGTCTTATATATGGTTCTATGTATTAGACCCTTCTTATATAAGGTTCTATGTATTAGACGCTTCTTATATAAGGTTCTATGTATTAGACGCCTCTTATATAAGGTTCTATGTATTAGACGCTTCTTGGATAAGGTTCTATGTATTAGACCCTTCTATATAAGGTTCTATGTATTAGACGCTTCTTATATAAGGTTCTATGTATTAGACCCTTCTTATATAAGGTTCTATGTATTAGACGCTTCTTATATAAGGTTCTATGTATTATACGCTTCTTATATAAGGTTCTATGTATTAGACGCTTCTTATATACGGTTCTATGTATTAGACCCTTCTTGTATAAGGTTCTATGTAGTAGACGCTTCTTATATAAGGTTCTATGTATTAGACGCTTCTTATATAAGGTTCTATGTATTAGACGCTTCTTATATAAGGTTCTATGTATTAGACGCTTCTTATATACGGTTCTATGTATTAAACCCTTCTTATATAAGGTTCTATGTGTTAGACGCTTCTTATATATGGTTCTATGTATTAGACCCTTCTTGTATAAGGTTCTATGTATTAGACGCTTCTTATATAAGGTTCTATGTATTAGACCCTTCTTGCATAAGGTTCTATGTATTAGATCAGTCTTATATATGGTTCTATGTATTAGACCCTTCTTATATAAGGTTCTATGTATTATACGATTCTTATATAAGGTTCTATGTATTAGACGCCTCTTATATAAGGTTCTATGTATTAGACGCTTCTTGGATAAGGTTCTATGTATTAGACCCTTCTATATAAGGTTCTATGTATTAGACGCTTCTTATATAAGGTTCTATGTATTAGACCCTTCTTATATAAGGTTCTATGTATTAGACGCTTCTTATATAAGGTTCTATGTATTATACGCTTCTTATATAAGGTTCTATGTATTAGACGCTTCTTATATACGGTTCTATGTATTAGACCCTTCTTGTATAAGGTTCTATGTAGTAGACGCTTCTTATATAAGGTTCTATGTATTAGACGCTTCTTATATAAGGTTCTATGTATTAGACGCTTCTTATATAAGGTTCTATGTATTAGACACTTCTTATATACGGTTCTATGTATTAGACCCTTCTTATATAAGGTTCTATGTGTTAGACGCTTCTTATATAAGGTTCTATGTATTAGACCCTTCTTGCATAAGGTTCTATGTATTAGACGCTTCTTATATAAGGTTCTATGTATTAGACGCTTCTTATATAAGGTTCTATGTATTAGACCCTTCTTATATAAGGTTCTATGTATTAGATGCTTCTTATATAAGGTTCTATGTATTAGACGCTTCTTATATAAGGTTCTATGTATTAGACCCTTCTTATATACGGTTCTATGTATTAGACCCTTCTTGTATAAGGTTCTATGTATTAGACGCTTCTTGTATAAGGTTCTATGTATTAGACGCTTCTTATATAAGGTTCTATGTATTAGACGCTTCTAAAATAAGGTTCTATGTATTAGACGCTTCTTATATACGGTTCTATGTATTAGACCCTTCTTGTATAAGGTTCTATGTATTAGACGCTTCTTGTATAAGGTTCTACGTATTAGACGCTTCTTATATAAGGTTCTACATATTAGACGCTTCTTATATACGGTTCTACGTATTAGACCCTTCTTGTATAAGGTTCTACGTATTAGACGCTTCTTATATACGGTTCTATGTATTAGACCCTTCTTGTATAAGGTTCTATGTATTAGACGCTTCTTATATACGGTTCTATGTATTAGACCCTTCTTGTATAAGGTTCTATGTATTAGACGCTTCTTATATACGGTTCTATGTATTAGACTGCTGGTCCTTAGTCTTTCTTTTGTTGTGAGGTTGGGTTCTTGATGTGTTCTGTTTTCAGCCCCTAGACCTCTGCAGCCCAGACAGAACCTTGCTGATGTCAGAGGAAATGGTTCTACACCAAGCCCACCTCTTGCCTGCAAAGGTAACTGTACTACAAGTATTCCAGTACTACTACTACCAACGAACTACAAGCACACAGGTACTGTAACTGTTCCAGTACTATTGCCAAAGAACTACAAGTACTCAGGTCCTGCAAGTGTTCCAGTACTACTGACAAAGAACTACAAGTACACAGGTACTGCAAGTATTCCAGTACTACTGCCAAAGAACTACAAGTACACAGGTACTGCAAGTATTCCAGTACTACTGCCAAAGAACTACAAGTACACAGGTACTGCAAGTATTCCAGTACTACTGCCAAAGAACTACAAGTACACAGGTACTGTAAGTGTTCCAGTACCACTGCCAAAGAACTACAAGTACACAGGTACTGCAAATCAGAGCTGAAACAAGGAAAGTAATCTGCTACTTATATTTTATTTGATTCATCGTTTCAATAATTAGTATTAATAATAAAAACTGCTCTCAGAATAGTACTACTAGTATTACTGCATTAAAGACACAAAGTGATTATTGATCCGAAAGTCTGCAGACTGAACCTGATCCTGAAGGCCATGAAGACCTGAACCAGGATCAGTGTCACACACACACACCTACACACGCACACACACACACACACACACACACCTACACACGCACACACACACACCTACACACTACACTAGAACATGATGTCACTGTCAGACATTTCTCAGGTTCACATGACTGTGAATATTTAAATGTCAAACAAACATGCTGTGATCATTTCATGACAGCTATTAATGGTTTAATTGACAGTTACACTAAAAGATGGAAGAGCAGTGCTCACTGCCATGGCTTGGTCAAGATAACTGGCAATTAATGAAAAAACGTGACTTTGCCCTCAAAAGGTCTCTAGTCACAAAGACTGATACTGATCATCTCATTACACAGGCCGAAGAAACAAAGTAGTCACGAGCTACGCAAAGCTAAGATGAATTACTTCTCAGAGCTTATTGAAGAGGCTGAGGGTAGTTTATCCAACTCTAACACCCACAAGCATCAGAGAACAAAGGAACTGAGAATAAACAACCAACCGATCTCTAAGGCAAATTAATTCAATGCTTTTTTTATAGACTCAGTACAGGAACTCGCAAACTATTTTAAACCAGTAGAACCTTCCCCGAGACCTGGAAAGCAGCCATTATCAGTCCAATCTTTAAATCTGGTGAGCAAGACTTGACATGCAGTTACAGACCCATCGCCATCCAATTATAGCAGAGCAACTCATAATACATCTAGAGACAAATCAGGTACTGTATCAACAGCAGTTTGGATTCAGACCCAAACATACTACTGAGGCTGCAAACTGTCATGTAATTGAACAAAGAACAGGTGTTTTGGACAAAGGTCATGCTGTGGGAGCAGTTTTATTTGACTTAAAAAAGGCTTTCGATACCGTTAACCACAGCGTCCCGATATCCAATCTTCCCAAATTTCAATTTTCTGATCATGCCTCATAATGGTTTGACTCGTACCTCAGGGGAAGAGTACAATGTGTGAGAGTCAATGGGGAGAAGTATGCATGGGGATCCCCCAGGGGTCGGTTCTAGGTCCTGTGCTATTTAGCATGTATATCAACGACCTACCTGAGAGTTGTCCTGGGGTTGGCTGCCAGATGTATGCCGATGATACAGTTATTTATACATCTGCCAGAACATCTAGCAAGGCCGCTGACCAGCTCACTGAATCATTACATTCTGTATCGCATGGCTTGAGTCCTCTCACTGAACACTGGATGTAAAAAAACTGTTTCAATTAGTTTTTCAATAACGACACGAAACGAAAATGCAAGATTTATGGTAGAAATAAAGAATGAGGTCATCAATGAGGTTGACAATGTGAAGTACTTAGGAATCATCTTAGACGCTCATCTAAGATTTGATAAACAAGTGCGTAATATCAGCAAAAAAGTTAAATCAAATCTCAACTGCTTCAGATTCATCAGAAAATATCTGCCCTTCAGTAGAACCCAGACATTAAACACAATCAACTACACAACCCATCATATCACTGTAACCAGACATTACACACAATCAACTACACAACCCATCATATCACTGTAACCAGACATTACACACAATCAACTACACAACCCATCATATCACTGTAACCAGACATTACACACAATCAACCACACAACCCATCATATCACTGTAACCAGACATTGCACACAATCAACTACACAACCCATCATATCACTGTAACCAGACATTAGACACAATCAACTACACAACCCATCATATCACTGTAACCAGACATTACACACAATCAACTACACAACCCATCATATCACTGTAACCAGACATTACACACAATCAACTACACAACCCATCATATCACTAACCAGACATTACACACAATCAACTACACAACCCATCATATCACTGTAACCAGACATTACACACAATCAACTACACAACCCATCATATCACTGTAACCAGACATTACACACAATCAACCACACAACCCATCATATCACTGTAACCAGACATTACACACAATCAACTACACAACCCATCATATCACTGTAACCAGACATTAAACACAATCAACTACACAACCCATCATATCACTGTAACCAGACATTACACACAATCAACCACACAACCCATCATATCACTGTAACCAGACATTACACACAATCAACTACATAACCCATCATATCACTGTAACCAGACATTACACACAATCAACTACACAACCCATCATATCACTGTAACCAGACATTAAACACAATCAACTACACAACCCATCATATCACTGTAACCAGACATTAAACACAATCAACTACACAACCCATCATATCACTGTAACCAGACATTACACACAATCAACTACACAACCCATCATATCACTGTAACCAGACATTACACACAATCAACTACACAACCCATCATATCACTGTAACCAGACATTAAACACAATCAACTACACAACCCATCATATCACTGTAACCAGACATTATTCACAATCAACCACACAACCCATCATATCACTGTAACCAGACATTAAACACAATCAACTACACAACCCATCATATCACTGTAACCAGACATTAAACACAATCAACTACACAACCCATCATATCACTGTAACCAGACATTAAACACAATCAACTACACAACCCATCATATCACTGTAACCAGACATTAGACACAATCAACTACACAACCCATCATATCACTGTAACCAGACATTAGACACAATCAACTACACAACCCATCATATCACTGTAACCAGACATTACACACAATCAACTACACAACCCATCATATCACTGTAACCAGACATTACACACAATCAACTACACAACCCATCATATCACTGTAACCAGACATTAAACACAATCAACTACACAACCCATCATATCACTGTAACCAGACATTACACACAATCAACTACACAACCCATCATATCACTGTAACCAGACATTACACACAATCAACTACACAACCCATCATATCACTGTAACCAGACATTACACACAATCAACTACACAACCGATCATATCACTGTAACCAGACATTAAACACAATCAACTACCCAAACCATCATATCACTGTAACCAGACATTAAACTCAATCAACTACACAACCCATCATATCACTGTAACCAGACATTAAACACAATCAACTACACAACCCATCATATCACTGTAACCAGACATTAAACACAATCAACTACACAACCCATCATATCACTGTAACCAGACATTAAACACAATCAACGACACAACCCATCATATCACTGTAACCAGACATTAGACACAATCAACTACACAACCCATCATATCACTGTAACCAGACATTACACACAATCAACTACACAACCCATCATATCACTGTAACCAGACATTAGACACAATCAACTACACAACCCATCATATCACTGTAACCAGACATTACACACAATCAACTACACAACCCATCATATCACTGTAACCAGACATTAGACACAATCAACTACACAACCCATCATATCACTGTAACCAGACATTAGACACAATCAACTACACAACCCATCATATCACTGTAACCAGACATTACACACAATCAACTACACAACCCATCATATCACTGTAAGGCAAGGCAAGGCAAGTTTATTTGTATAGCACATTTCAACAACAAGGTAATTCAAAGTGCTTCACATAAAACCATTAAAAGCATCAAAACATAAGGCAAAAGAAAAGGAGATTTAAAAACAATTAAAGAAACAGTGTAAGAAATAAAATTCAGTAGTAAAATGCAGAAATGCAGGAAATTGATTAATATATTAATTGAATGTGGTTCAATTAAAGGCAGCAGCAAACAGAAAGGTCTTCAATCTTGATTTAAATGAGCTGAGGGTCTCAGCAGACCTGCAGCTTTCTGGGACTTTGTTCCAGATATGTGGAGCAGAAAAACTGAACGCTGCTTCTCCATGTTTAGTTCTGACTCTGGGAACAGAAAGTATACCGGTCCCAGACGACCTGAGGGGTCGGGATGGTTCATAAGGTAGCAGCAGATCAGAGATGTATTTTGGCCCAAAACCATTCAGTGCTTTGTAAACCAACAGCAGGATTTTAAAGTCAATTCTTTGTTGGACAGGAAGCCAGTGCAAAGACCTCAGAACTGGAGTGATGTGATCCACCCTCCTGGTCTTAGTGAGGACTCGAGCTGCAGCGTTCTGAATCAGCTGCAGCTTTCTGACGGACTTTTTACAGAGACCTGTAAACACACCGTTACAGTAGTCCAGTCTGCTGAAGATAAATGCGTGGACAAGTTTTTCCAAATCCTGTTGAGACATAAGTCCTCTAATCCTTGATATATTCTTCAGGTGATAATAGGCTGATTTTGTAATTGTCTTGATATGGCTGTTCAGGTTGAGGTCTGAATCCATAACTACACCTAGATTTCTGGCTTGGTTTGTGGGTTTTAACATCAGTGACTGAAGCTGAGCGGTGATTTTCAATTGTTCGTCCTTGGTACCAAAAACAATTACTTCTGTTTTATCTTTGTTTAATTGAAGAAAATTCTGGCACATCCAGTTGTTGATTTGTTCAATGCAGTTACCCAGCCCTTGTATGGGATTATAGTCCCCTGGTGACATAGTTATGTAGATTTGTGTGTCGTCTGCATAATTATGATAACACACTTTGTTGTTTTCCATAATCTGAGCTAGTGGAAGCATGTAGATGTTGAACAGAAGAGGCCCCAGTATTGAA
>JAFEUB010000237.1:142500-177500 GCA_024529925.1 Ophthalmolycus amberensis | reverse complement strand
GATCCATCAGATGTGTCCTCTGAATCTGGAACCAGAAGGCTGCATTGAAGGAGTCTTCAACAAACGTGTGAAATGGGACAGCACTAGTGCAGCGCTGTGACGCAACCGGTCCACCAATGCAGCCTCCGCAGGATGCAGAGCCTCAATGAGACACAGCTAAATGCTAAACCCTCTTCCTCCTCCTCTACCGCCCCCTCCTCTTCTCCCTCCTCTCCCTCTCCCTCCCCCTGCTCTTCCTCCTCCTCTTCCTCCTCAGCTCTCAGACCTCCCCTCAGATCTTGGCGTCCTCTCTCTCAGTCAGTGTGACCTCCTCCCTTGCTCCTCCTCTGATCCTCCCCTCACCCACTCTTCTTCCTCCCTCTGTGACGCCCCCAGCTCTGCCTTCTCCTCCTCCGCTCCTCCCATCTTCTCCACTTTCTCCCCCTCCTCACCTCCTTCTAGGACCTTCGCCACCACCCATAAGCTCCTCCCCCAGCCTTCCTCTTCTTCCTCCCAGAGGAGTCCAGTGTGGAAGGAGAGAGGAGGAGCAGAGGAGGAGAGGAGGAAGAAGAGGTGTGAGGAGGTGGAGGAGCGGCAGCAGGGGGAGGGGGAGAGCGCCTCGGAAACATCAGAGAACGTGGGAGGAGTCAGGGGGCGGGGCTTCAACAGGAAGGATGAAGAAGAGGAGAGTGATGATGAAGAGGAGGAACAGGAGGAGTTAACCTTCAGACCTGCAGGTGAGTGCATCTGCTCCTGAAACAAATCCTGAAAGCAGTTGAAGTGTTGAAGAGTAACTCTTCTTCATGTCCTCTAGTTCTGCGTCGTTCTCTCTCTGAGGGTTCTCTGCTGAAGGAACCTCGATCGCCTCACTTCCTGTCTGACAGCACTCACTTCCTGTCTGACATCACCATCCACAGACTCACCCGCCACGCGACCTCTGACCTCGACCCCGACACAGGCCACGCCCCCCGCCCCCCCTCTATCCACGCTCTGAGGAAACAGCTGACCAACGAAGGGGGGTCACTGCACCACATGCTGGTGCTGCTCAACGGCACCAAGGTAGAGACCAGCAGAGACTACCATAGACCAGTAAAGACTACCATAGACCAGCAAGGACTACAATAGACCAGCAAAGACTACTGTAAACCAGGAAAGACTACTATAGACCAGCAAAGACTACTGTAGACCAGCAAAGACTACCATAGACCAGTAAAGACTACTGTAGACCAGCAAAGACTACTGTAAACCAGCAAAGACTACTATAGACCAGCAAAGACTACCATAGACCAGTAAAGACTACCATAGACCAGTAAAGACTACTGTAGACCAGCAAAGACTACTGTAAACCAGCAAAGACTACTATAGACCAGCATAGACTACCGTAGACCAGCAAAGACTACCATAGACCAGTAAAGACTACCGTAGACCAGCAAAGACTACTATAGACCAGCAAAGACTACCATAGATCAGTAAAGACTACCATAGACCAGTAAAGACTACTGTAGACCAGCAAAGACTACTGTAAACCAGCAAAGACTACTATAGACCAGCATAGACTACCGTAGACCAGCAAAGACTACCATAGACCAGTAAAGACTACTGTAGACCAGCAAAGACTACTATAGACCAGCAAAGACTACCATAGATCAGTAAAGACTACCATAGACCAGAAAAGACTACTGTAGACCAGCAAAGACTACTGTAGACCAGAAAAGACTGCTGTAGACCAGTAAAGACTACTGTATACCAGCAAAGACTACTATAGACCAGTAAAGACTGCTGTAGACCAGTAAAAACTACTATAGACCAGAAAAGACTACTATAGACCAGCAAAGACTGCTGTAGACCAGCAAAGACTACTGTAGACCAGTAAAGACTACTATAGACCAGTAAAAACTACTGTAGACCAGTAAAGACTACTATAGACCAGCAAAGACTACTATATACCAGCAAAGACTACTGTAGACCATCAAAGACTACTATAGACCAGCAAAGACTACTGTAGACCAGCAAAGACTACTATATACCAGCAAAGACTACTGTAGACCAGCAAAGACTACTATAGACCAGTAAAGACTACTATAGACCAGTAAAAACTACTGTAGACGAGTAAAGACTACTATAGACCAGCAAAGACTACTGTAGACCAGTAAAGACTACTATAGACCAGCAAAGACTACTGTAGACCAGTAAAGACTACTATAGACTAGTAAAGACTACTGTAGACCAGTAAAAACTACTATAGACCAGTAAAGACTACTATAGACCAGCAAAGACTACTATAGACCAGTAAAGACTACTATAGACTAGTAAAGACTACTATAGACCAGTAAATACTATAGACTAGTAAAGACTACTATAGACCAGTAAAGACTACTATAGACCAGTAAAAACTACTGTAGACGAGTAAAGACTACTATAGACCAGCAAAGACTACTGTAGACCAGTAAAGACTACTATAGACCAGCAAAGACTACTGTAGACCAGTAAAGACTACTATAGACTAGTAAAGACTACTGTAGACCAGTAAAAACTACTATAGACCAGTAAAGACTACTATAGACCAGCAAAGACTACTATAGACCAGTAAAGACTACTATAGACTAGTAAAGACTACTATAGACCAGTAAAGACTACTATAGACTAGTAAAGACTACTGTAGACCAGTAAAGACTACTATAGACTAGTAAAGACTACTATAGACCAGTAAAGACTACTATAGACTAGTAAAGACTACTGTAGACCAGTAAAAACTACTGTAGACCAGTAAAGACTACTATAGACTAGTAAAGACTACTATAGACCAGTAAAGACTACTATAGACTAGTAAAGACTACTATAGACCAGTAAAGCCTACTATAGACTAGTAAAGACTACTATAGACCAGTAAAGACTACTATAGACCAGTAAAGACTACTATAGACTAGTAAAGACTACTATAGACCAGTAAAAACTACTGTAGACCAGTAAAGACTACTATAGACCAGCAAAGACTACTGTAGACCAGTAAAGACTACTATAGACTAGTAAAGACTACTATAGACCAGTAAAGACTACTATAGACTAGTAAAGACTACTATAGACCAGTAAAGACTACTGTAGACCAGTAAAAACTACTGTTTGGAACGTAACGGAGCGTGTTTGGGTTATCAGCATCTAAGAAACTAAATTCTTGACATCAATTGAATTATTAATGTCTAACAATTATTAATGATTATTAATAATAACGGGGCACCACCCTGCGAACAGGGACCAATAACCAAACGTTAAACTAAGTCTCCTAATTAGTGTTCACTCACAATGTCAGTAGTCTGAGTACTATTACACATTCAGAGTGAAAGTGAAGGTTTAAGTTCGAGCACAGACCACATATACAGTTATTATCACAATACGCATGCACAAAGTAATCACAGACGGCTGCTCTTTAAAATATAACAGTTTATTAAGTTCTAATACTAATGATCCAGTCAACTAATATCTAAACTAACAACCACTATACATTCATGAGCACGCTATCTAAAATCAACAGACGATTGAAAAGAGGGGGGGGGGGGGGGGGGGGGGGAGTGTGTACATGTAGTGTGTGTGTGTGTGTGTGTGTGTGTGTGTGTGTGTGTGTGTGTGGATTAGTAAAAGAGAAGGGAAAGGAACAAAATGAAATGAAATAAAACAAAAGATTAAGATCCTCTGCGCCGCGCGGGAGTACGGAAGATTGCTCTCTCAGCCAGGGGAGCAAGAACAGCGACTCTTTGTCTCAGCCGGCGGTTTTGACCTCCTGAACTGATGAGAAGCAGCTTCGACCTCACTGCGGATATCTCAACACGAATCACGGTAGCATAGAATACACGGTAACTTCTACACAACACTCGCAATTTCAGGGATCGCCAGTGTCGGTGATCATAAAGCATACACCACGTTATAAAATGAACAGTACTTTAAGCACAAACAAGATAAAATAAACACAAATGAAACTCTCTCTAACTCTGCTCAGAATCTATTTTGCCTTACGGTACGATGCGATCGTGCTGATTGAGGGGGGTTCTTCTGAGGGGTTCTTCTGAGGGGTTCTTCTGAGGGGTTCTTCTGGGGGGTTCTTCTCAGGGGTTCTTCTGAGGGGTTCTTCTGGGGGGTTCTTCTGAGGGGTTCTTCTGGGGGGTTCTTCTGGGGGGTTCTTCTGAGGGGTTCTTCTGGGGGGTTCTTCTGAGGGGTTCTTCTGAGGGGTTCTTCTGAGCTTCGATGGGCTCAGGCAGCACGGCTGCAGGCCGCGGGAGGTGTTCTCTCGGTGGGAGAGAATCGCTTCGTCTGGATAAGGGACGTTTGCGTCCTTATGACCGGAGCAGACGAGGCGCTGGGTGGAGAGTGGAGAGTGGAAGTTCTCTCTCTCTCTTTCTGAAGAAGTCTTGCTTCTTCACTTCTGCAGGAATAAAAGGGTTCGCTTCGTGGATACGAACAAAGATAAAATAGACAGTTTGGTGAATTCGGCCAGCGAATATAAACTGTTACCTAGGTTTTGATTAAAAAGGGGAACAACGTTGCATGTGTGCCTCCTGCTACCCCGGAGGGATCGATGGGAAAAGCATTGAGGGCTCTGAATGCTCTGAATTGGGGGCTGCAGGGTAGTTTTGTAGAAAGGTTGCTGAACCACAGGGGTCCTGGGGTGTCTTGGCCCTCGGCCAATTAGATTGCAGCGCTGCTTTCAGGTAACTTCAGGAACACATAGGCCAAATCCCAATGTCCCCCTTACGGACTCACGGACTTTGAGGCGCGCTCCCGCGAAGTCTGTGAGGGTTTAGTTCTGTCCCACTGTCACATCGTCAAGTGTTTGAGTCTCTGGCAGACATGTTGAGTCCTTTATGAACCCTTTCCGTAAGACTTAGCCTAAGGGAATTACCCACAAATCATTGCATTGTGACGTTAAACACGGGGTAACCAGTGGACGCATGGAGACATAAAAAAAAAGCTAAACAAAGAGGACGGATCACATGTGTTCAGCCTGTCATATTAAATTTACTCAGAAACATTAAGGGTTAAAAATGGAACAAAAAATAAACAAAAAATCAGATATTTATTTATTTATTCATCAAATATTTGATTTTGTCATTGAAGCTGTTTTAACAAAAACGAGTAAATAGATTATAAAGTATACAATAAATACACACAATTATACATCATATTTTTTGTTGTTTCCATGGTAACGTGATATGTTGTAGCAAAGTGCTGTCCCGTTCATATTTACACCATCTCAAGCCCTCACAGCCTCTCACACTCACCCACTCACCAGGTGACGTCAGTGAGTCCTTGAGGGTTCAGGGTTTGAGGGTTTAGGGGGGACGTTGGGATTTGGCCATAGTTTTTGCCGGAGGTCCCGCCTCGGCATCCCTGCTCTCGTCCAATGAGAGTGTTGCATTTGGGGGGGGGAACTCACACCCTAATGTGAATTTCTTCAGAGGTGGGGGTTTGGTGCTCAAACTACAATCGGGATGAAACCTTTGCTTGCAAAAGGGAAGGCCTGACTCTCTCTTTGTTCCACAGCACATGTCGAAGCCATAGTCAGATCCCAACACTACTGTAGACCAGTAAAGAATAGTAGAAAACAATAAAGACGGTTAGAGAACAGTAAAGACCAACAGAAGTATAGTGTGTAGAAAACATTAGAGAGCAAACCAGCAGAGACCAGTAGAGTGTGGAAGAGGGATTTAAAGATGAGTAGGGTCTGGTAGAGTCCACCAAGGACCAGTAGAGCTCAGTAGAGTATGATAGAAACAAGTAGAGTCTGGTAGAGTCCACCAGGGACCAGTACAGTGCAGTAGAGTCTAGTAGAGTCTGGTAGAGTGCACAAGGGATCAGTAAAGCTCAGTAGAGTGTGGTAGAGTCCACCAGGGATCGGTAAAGCTCAGTAGTCTAGTAAAGTCCACCAGGGACCACTAGAGCTCAGTAGATTCTGACAGTCAGTTGTTGTTTTGTTTGTTCAGGATACAGAGTTCAGAAACCTTCAAATGACGAAGAAGACCAAGAGTCTGTATGTACACACACACACACACATTCATACACACAGTTTGTTTGTACTTCTTGTCTCTCTGACTCATCGTCTCTTCAGTGCCGCTGACGTTCGGAGCCGCCTCCTGTTTCTACGGCGACGGAAAAACAGCACCTGTTCCCACAGTAACAGTTTGGAGAAAGCTCTGAGAAACAACAGGTAGGAACTGATGAGGACCCTCAGTGAGTCCTACTGGTCCTGTCTGGGTCATACTGGGTCCTACTGGTCCTGTCTGGGTCATACTGGTCCTGTCTGGGTCATACTGGGTCCTACTGGTCCTGTCTTGGTCATACTGGGTCTTATTGGTCCTGTTTGGGTCATACTGGGTCTTATAGGTCCTGTTTGAGTCATACTGGGTCTTATAGGTCCTGTTTGAGTCCTACTGGGTCCTACTGGTCGTGTTTGAGTCATACTGGGTCTTATAGGTCCTGTTTGAGTCCTACTGGGTCCTACTGGTCCTGTCTGGGTCATACTGGGTCTTATTGGTCTTGTCTGGGTCATACTGGGTCCTACTGGTCCTGTTTGAGTCCTACTGGGTGTGGTGGCCCGTTCTCGGTTCCTCTTCCTCTGTACTGGGCCACGTTACGGGGCTCTGTTTCTGACTCACACATTAAACCGTCTAAATAATGACTCTTGCAGACGTTGATTCCTTTGCGTCACTTGATTGATTTATTTTCTCTTTCGACAAAGTTAACAGCAAAACATTATCAATAAAACGTGAGGTCAAAGACTGTTCCGATGCCCCGTTCCACACAAAGAACACACTCGACACTCAGTCCCACCTCTTCCTCTTATACCAGCTGATCCTCATCTGATTCATCACAAAAGTTCCGAAAGAAAAACAATTATACAGAAAGCAAAATGCAACCTTCGTTCATAAATTAAAGGAATCACACAAATATATTAGCAAACTGAGAAATTATGATTTGTAATCAAAACTAAAGATATGGCTCTAACACTGGGTCTTACTGGTCCTGTTTGGGTCATACTGGGTCTTATTGGTCCTGTTTGGGTCATACTGGGTCTTACTGGTCCTGTTTGGGTCATACTGGGTCTTATTGGTCCTGTTTGGGTCATACTGGGTCTTACTGGTCCTGTTTGGGTCATACTGGGTCTTACTGGTCCTGTTTGGGTCATACTGGGTCTTATTGGTCCTGTTTGGGTCATACTGGGTCTTATTGGTCCTGTTTGGGTCATACTGGGTCTTATTGGTCCTGTTTGGGTCATACTGGGTCTTATTGGTCCTGTTTGGATCATACTGGGTCTTATTGGTCCTGTTTGGGTCATACTGGGTCTTATTGGTCCTGTTTGGGTCATACTGGGTCTTATTGGTCCTGTTTGGGTCATACTGGGTCTTATTAGTCCTGTTTGGGTCATACTGGGTCTTATTGGTCCTGTTTGGGTCATACTGGTTCCAGTGGGTCTGAGGTACCTGTGTTGGGAACGTAAAGGAGCGTGTTTGAGTTATCAGCAAATATGAAGAACTAAATTATTGACATCAATAGAATTATTAATGTCAGGAAGATTATTAACAATTAAAATAATAACGGGGCTCCACCCTGAGAACTATAAACTAAGTCTCATCATGTCAACAGTCAAAGTACTACACATTCAGAGTGAACAGTGAAGGTTTGAAGTGGAGCTATAATCACAATACACATGCACAGAGTCATCACAGAAGTTCTAATAATAATGATCATGTCAAATAATATCTAAACTAACAACTACTACTATACAATTATGAGCACGCTGTCTAACATCTACAAACATCTGTGGTGAGAGAGAGAGTTTGCGTATGTGTGTGTGTGGTTGTGTGTGGCGGGGGGGGAGAAGCGAGATACTAAGACAATGGCCACGTGGGACTACACGTTGAAGATAGATCGAACTATCAAAATGGAGGTGTAGTTTTACATGTGACCACGTCTCACGACACCACAAAATGGTCTCGCGACTCTAAAATGGCGAGAGACAATAGAGATTCAGGGTTCCCACGGTACCTGGAAACCATGGAAAACATGGAATTTATTTTTTCATTTTCCAGGTTTGGAAAAGTCATGGAAACTGAGCAAAAGTTAACACTTACATGGAAATTGAAACAGTTGTCCTGGAAAATTTTATTGGATGATGTGTAAAATAGTAATAAAATGAAACTATTGAGCACAGAATTAAGATGAGTTTATAAAAAGCCTTTACATGTGAACAGCTTTTACTGTAGATAGAAATGGATGATCCCATGTTGTAGAGCAGGGATTCCCAAAGTGGGGTGCGCGAGCTGCCTCTAGGGGGTGCGCGAGAGGAAAAATGTAATGGTGGTCTCAGGTCTCATGGTGCAGTCCTGTCTCCTAAACATTACGTTCCCCCAAAACTAAAATGCATTCTCAATTACGTTTCACTAAAAACGTATTTTCTCCCTGATTACGTTTGTGTTTGACGCATTACAAATACTCCCGGATTTTACCCGCGGGCCTTTGTGGAGGTATTGTAGCCGCGTGATGTTCCTCGTTGCTCGGCCTGGTGAGCGCGTTTCTGCCGGAGACAGGCGGCGTGTTGTGGTAGTATTCTGACCGCGTAATGGGGAGAAGGAGAGGCGGTGGTGGTGTTAAAATGTTGATTAGAAACGTATTTGTAATACGTCAATGTAATAAGTCAAACACAAACGTAATCAGGGAGAAAATACGTTTTTGGTCAAACGTAATTGAGAATGCATTTTAGTTTTGGGGGAACGTAATTTTTAGGAGACAGTCGGTGCAGTGAGGTTCTGGCTGTCTGGGTCTACAAAACACGTTTGTTGTTCATCTACAGCTTGTTGCATTATTTCATGCATTGATATTATCAATAAGACATAATCTCTAAGCATTTACAATGTAGACTTGACTGGCACATCTTTTAAATCAAGTAAGTAGTCAGGTGTCCGAGGGGGTTGTGTGTGTGTGTGTGTGTGTGTGTGTGTGTGTGTGTGTGTGTGTGTGAGGGGAGGGGGGCGCGGATGGGGGCGGAAAGCTTCAGGGGCCTATAGATCATCACTTAATATGGTACCTGGAAAATCAGGAGGTAGCATGGAAATTTTTTTCAAGGCAAGCGTGGGAACCCTGAGATTGTGTTGCACGTGTCTGAGGTAGTTAGCTCAACCAGTATATACATGTAGCTTAAACACACGCTGTGTGTGTGTTTGTAGAAGAAAAGAGAAAGCAACCAAAACAAAATAAATCCTCCAAAACAAAGCAGATCCTCACCACCGCGGGGAAATCCGGAGACTGTTATTCTATCATACAGGAACCCGGCTGACGATCTTGGACTCGCCCAGTCGCAGTTCTGATGTTTGAACTGATAAAATAACAGTTACCGACCCCACTAGCGCTGAATGATCTATCTCAACACGGTGACCCGGCATCGCCCATCGGCCATCAGACCTCTGGAGCTTGTCCAGAAAGCTGCAGCTCGCCTGGTGTTCAATCGCCCCAAATTCTCCAACGACTTCCCTTCTCCGTTCTCTCCACTGGCTCCCTGTAAGAGCATCCAGTGTGAGACTCTGGTGCTAGCCTACAGGGCAGTGAAAGGAACAGCTCCTTCCTATCTCCAGGTCGTGGTCAAGCCCTACACCCCCGCCCGACCTCTTGGCTCTGCTGCCTCGGGGCGATCGGTCGCCCCGTCGCTCAGAGGTCCCTGCGGCCGATCGACCCGGTCACGTCTGTTTCCTGTCCTGACCCCTCAGTGGTGGAATGAACTCCCCACTGACCTCAGGACAGCAGAGTCGCTGCCCATCTTTCATCAGGCTGAAGACTCACCTCTTCAAGAAGCACTACCTGAACCTTCACTCACCACTTATTGTATTCATACTAGTTTGTTTCTGTACTTCTCTGGTTGATGCTCTATGATGCTTGTTTAGAGGAGATGCACTCATGACTTCTGGTGACTAGTAGTTCTCTCAAAAACCGATGTTGAATACACTTAATGTAAGTCGCTTTGGATAAAAGCGTCTGTTTAAATGACTGTAATGGAATGTAACAGTATGAATACACAGTATAACGGGACTCGGTCGTCCGCAAGCAAATTCTACAACACGTTATAACAATACAGCAGTGGTGGGCCATCAGGGTCAGCAAGGCCTTCTCTGCTGGCCTAAACAGAATCACAAAGTTACATCTATTTTATACTTTAATAATTGTTCTTAAATACATTACATGTATTATAATTTATATAAACATATTTTCCCCATTATCTTATGTTCTCATTGCACAGCTCCTGTCTTCCTCAGTTGCTCTGCTTCCAGTGCAGCTTGTTTTAAGTAGAGCTTTTATCCAATCAGATCTCACCTCTGTGTCTCTAGGTAGAACAGAGCCAGAGGCCTGCAGACTCACAAGTGCATCCATGTGCACTTTAAGTGAATGGAGACGATGTTGTTGATTGTCACAGTCTTCAACCAATCAGATCTTTAGTTTGACATGTTGGGCGTATTCTTTGACGTGTCAGAGCTGCGAGCTGGCCTACAAGTACGTCAGCATTAGTGCAGCTCAGTGTTCAGGAGCAGCTCTGCAGTGAGGTGCAGCGTGGGCTGTGATTGGTCAGTGGGCGAGCACGTGACTATCGTAAACTGAAACTTAACTTGCCAGCAGAGCTTAGTTGGAGGAGTAAGTGTTCAAATTGAAAGATATGGAAGAAATTATAACATTTTTAGGGTTTTGCTTGGTGTCGTTTATTTATTTTTTTACCGAGCTTTGTTTTTGGCTGAATAAGGAGGAGAAACGGATTTAGTGGCGGAGTTACTGACAACGCCTTTCTCAAGAAAGGACATTTCAGGAAAAGCTGGACATCGTAAGAAATGGTCAGTCAACCTCAGCGGGCACCCTGACTCAGCAGGAAGAGGATTTGTATGAACGGTATTTCTTGCTGACAGCGTCGGAGAAGCGTTGCACATTTCAAGACTGAATGTGTTTCATTTTAACTGAGCGTCTTGGTGTTTGGAGCTACGCTACGCTAACCTGAGGACGCCATAGCATTTGAAAACTTTTGGAGACACTCGAGTGGATCTACAACTCAACGAACACGTTCGCAGTGAAACAGCTCCACAACCGCGGCCCGGCGTGCGGCCCGGCGTGAGGGGCGGCGTGAGGCCCGGCGTGAGGCCCGGCGTGAGGCCCGGCGTGAGGCCCGGCGCGCGGCCCGGCGCGAGGCCCGGCGCGAGGCCCGGCGTGAGGCCCGGCGTGCGGCCCGGCGTGAGGCCCGGCGTGCGGCCCGGCGTGAGGCCCGGCGTGCGGCCCGGCGTGCGGCCCGGCGTGAGGCCCGGCGTGAGGCCCGGCGTGAGGCCCGGCGTGAGGCCCGGCGGAGGTGGGATCCCGGCTCCGCTGTGAACCTGCCGCAGCAGACCGGCGAAATACAACTGGGAAAGCTCGACTGTCATCACTGGCGTCCATGAATGGAGAAGGACTTCTTACTGGACCTGAAACGATGTACTGGGATTACTGGGAAACTCTTTAAGTTTCGGGAAGTGACAAACTGCGTTTGTTTGTTTACATAGTAACGTTACTGTTCATTTGTCTATCGTGTGGTTTTTATGAATAATATTTGAATGGCTCGTGCTCTTGTGTGGTGGAATGCGTGGATCCGCTGCAGGTTTGCTGGATTGATGCGTCATAATGAGGTTATTCAACTGTAGTAGGACAGCACTGAAGGCCCAGGTATAGAATGCACGGCCCGCCACTGCTATACAGTAACTTAAGCAAAACAAACAAGGTAATAAACACACAATGACCTAACTGCCCAGACACCAAGCTAAACCTCTTAAGGTGAGATGACTACTTTGTGGTCGACGTGGTCTTTCGAGTCCTGAGTTAAACTCGGCACCGGAGATTTAAGGGAATTTCTCCCTCACGATCGGAAAGAGTTTGTCCTTCTCTGAAGAATGTGTTTTCTTCCTTCTGCAGGCAAGTTGTCCGCTTGTCTTTTTCAGAATCCGAAACAAAACGTATGTAAAATGGCCGATGATTTTCTTTTAAAAGCAGCAGAGCTGTGTTCCGTGCTTCCCCGCTCCGATGCGAGTCAGACGGGAGAGCGGTGCGTTCAGGTGCGCTCTGGTGTTTTATGGACTCGGTGACATCCGGTCGTAGAACCGGAAGTCCGCTGCGCAGCTCCAAGCTGTTGACCAATGGGGAGCCAGTGCTGCGTTTGGGTGAAGATTTCACAACTAGCTGTGATTTTAGCTTTCTTGGAGCTTGATGTGATCTTTCAACTTAAATCAGGCTTTTGGCTGAACAAGCAGGCCCAAGTCTTTTCCTTTGTTCAAATAGGCACATGGTAAGGCCCAACACCTGTGTTTTGTTTTTCAGACCGTCTACAGGTGAGGTGCTCAGGTGGGCGGCAAGTTTGGAGGCTCTGCTGACCAATCAGTGTAAGAAAGACGTCCTTTTGGGGTCCATGTTGAGTCTGTTGAACTTGTTGTAGACCACTTCCTGAAGGGGTCTCGAGTCCTGTGACCCGGTCTGGATGCACCCTGGTCTAACCCTTCTCCTTACTCTGTTCCCATTGGTCAGATGGTCTGGCAGTGTTCCGTCACTTCCTGAGGTCAGAGTTCAGCGAGGAGAACCTGGACTTCTGGTTGGCTGTGGAGAGATTCAAGAGGACACACCCCCTCAGCAAGATGGCCGCCAGAGCTGCGGAAATCTACGATGAGTTCATTTCTACCAACGCATCGAGACAGGTACCTGTCTAACTGTCCGTCCTCTGATTGGTCCTCTGATCGGTCATGTGACCCCGCTGCTCTCTGTCTCCAGGTCAACGTGGACTCTTCCGTCAGAGAATCGACCAATCAGAGCCTGCGTGTGGGCGTTAACCACACAACCTTCCAGCTGGCTCAGGATGAGATTCTGGGCCTGATGGAGAGTGACAGTTACCCACGATTCCTCAGGTCCCGCCTCTACACCCAGCTGGCCAATAAGGGGAGACAGACCGCCACAGAGACGTCCAATCAGAGCGCAGCTGGGTCTCTACCTGTCAGTGAGTGAAGAGGAGACAGAGGCTGACCTTCATCTGATTGGCCATCGAGAGCTGGCCGATGAAAATAAACTTCAATTGCATTATGGGAAATGTAGAATCCAGTGTTTTTGGATTACTGCTCAGATCTGGACCGTTTTGTTTTGAAGTACTTTATATTTTTAGTACGTTATACCTTTAAACAGACGGATGGAATCACTTTAGAATTCTTTGAATAATCAATTTATAAAAGCTAAATTTATCTAGCAGATTTAATCTCATTTGAGTTGTATTTGAACTTTTAATGTGAATCAGAATATCAAACAAATACCTGCAGAACTAACAATCTGATATGCTAATGACCTCAGTTGGGCCTAAATCATATATATATATATATATATATATTATAAGTGAAGTTGTAGACGTTTGTGTTATTAGAAGAGCAGATGTAAAGTTACTGTAACAGAAGATTAATAAAAACCTGTTGGATGAAGTGTTACAATAAATGATGACGTTGGACTTTCTGCTTCTTCTTTATTTTTATTTTTAGACGACCAGCAGCTGGTTCATTGTTTTCTTTCATGTCAGATATGAAGTGTAATTTATCTTTAATCGAAACACAAAATATAGAAAACAACAGATTTTATGAATCACCAACTAGTTTCAACCTTATCGGCCACTTTTTCAATATCTTTAAACTTCAACATCCAAAAACTCAGAATATTGTCAGTTATAAAGAAAATTGTGACTATGATAAATAAATAAATACAATTAAAAATATGTATTCCCTGAGCTTAAAATGTTCTGTTACATTCATAAAAGTCCAATAACACTCAAACAAGAACAAGTTAGTTGAACTAGTTTAATTAACTGGCTGAATCTTTGAGGTTTTATTAATTCATCTTTCTGACACACCTGTCATATTGTGTCCATCAATAAAGAGAGAAATTATTATTATTATTATTAGTTTGTCTCGAATAAAACATTTTCAATTATTAAAATCCTGTATTTAATATCTGCCCGTAGTACATTTTAACATATCCTCCTGTTACTAAATACATGTATGCACAAAAAAAATACCTTAATACTACTAAAAATAATAATAATAATATCTGCATAAAGAAATGAGATCAGTTCATTCAGAGCTTTCTTACTTTATACTATTTAAATACTGAGAAACAGACTGAAGATGTTTTATTAGAGAGACAGAAAGGAAACATACAGAGACATCATGGACAGACAGAACCCCAGTCCATCAGGGACAAACAGAACCCCAGTCCATCAGGGACAAACAGAACCCCAGTCCATCATGGACAGACAGAACCCCAGTCCATCAGGGACAAACAGAACCCCAGTCCATCAGGGACAGACAGAACCCCAGTCCATCAGGGACAGACAGAACCCCAGTCCATCAGGGACAGACAGAACCCCAGTCCATCAGGGACAGACAGAACCCCAGTCCATCAGAAGAACTCAGCGGTGGTTTCTACCCGGCCAGGATGTGTTTGACGAACTCGGAGTAGTTAATGAGTCCATTGGCGTCCTCTTGCCCCACCATCAGCCGGTCCACCTCGTTCTCCGTCATCTTCTCCCCCAGCGTGGACAGGACGTGGCGGAGCTCGGCCCCCATCACCGTGCCGTTGCCCTCCTTGTCGAACACCCTCAGACCCTCCACGAAGTCCTCGAAGGTGCCCTGCTCTTTGGACCGGGCCACGTGCTGCAGCATTGGCAGGAAGGCGTCAAAGTCCAGCAGCTTGACGTTCAGCTCCTCCGCCTTCGGCCTCCCCAGCAGCTTTAGCACCTCGTCGTTGGTGGGGTTGTGGCCGAGCGCCCGCATCACGTCTCCGCACTGAGCGAAGGTGATCTTCATCTCGCCCGCGGGCGTCTCGTCAAACAGCGTGAAGGCGTCTCTGAACTCTTCGATCTGGTCGGGGGTAAACTCCACCACGATGCTCTTCAGGTCCACCTCGGGAGGTTTGGATTCCGGCTCTGCAGGTTTGGCTGGTAGAGGAGGCTCTTCCTTCTTCGCCTCCACCTTCTTCACCTCCGTCTTCTTTGGTTCCACTTTCTTCGGTGCCATGATGCTGCAGAGAAGACAGACGGAGATGAAGGGTTTTTATAACGGCCAGAGGCGGAGCGACCGGGCGATTGGGGCAGGGGAGAGAGAGAGAGAGAGAGAGAGAGAGAGAGAGAGAGCGAGAGCATGCAGCCGGCCATAGATGGAAGAAAACCAGAATAGAAACACTTAAAGAGAAGATAAGAGTCAGAAGATAAGAACCTGAACCAGTCTGAACCTGAACCAGTCTGAACTAGGTCTTCAGTCACACACGAACCAACAGGAACTAAGTTCTTTAGTTAAGATGAATTTAATGTGACCTCATCCTGTTGTCATGTGACAGATGTTATGTCTTCACTAGGTCTCACTGTAAATCTGTGTCTTAGTTCATTAAAGGTTATTTACATGAATTGCATTTCAACCTATATCCCAACTGCAGTCATTGCATCATAGTCCTCGTGACCTCAATTTTCAGGAAGGCAGCTGGTCTGGGAGTAGATTTGAATCTTTTAAAACTGTGTGGAACTGGTTTCAATGGAAGAGACCAGAACCTACGTGCTCACTACCCTGGTTACTAGAGGAAGCTCTGGTTAACGGAGCCAGGATGGACATCCAGGTCTCAGCAGCATGCTGTGCTCCTCTGGGACCACCACCCTGAGGAAAGTGGTGGATGTAGCTGGTCCTGGACTGACAGAGGAGGAGGTCAAGATGCTGCAGGAGTACGGCAGAGGAGAGGAAGCTCCTGGCTCCACAGATCTCTTTCCAGAACTAGGCTTTGTTCCACATCTGAGTGAGGTCTCAGGACCATCATTAAGTGGAACAGACTGTAAAGTTGTGGACCTGCACACAGCTAAAGGAGAAACTGTCTCCGTACAATGTGTAAAAACACTGAACAAAAGCAAAGTGACCGGTAGAGCTGACACAGTGTGGAGACAGAAGCTGGATGTGGACACTTGTGTGAAACCAGGTTGGAGAGTTTTTATACAAACATATTAAAAAGAGAAGTGGAGATCTACAGTGGAGGATTTTACACGCTGCTATTACTGTTAATGCTTTATCTCTGTTATTACTCCCACTGTGTTTAGTCGATGTCTATTCTGTGAGGCAGTAGAAACCGTTTTTCACTGTTTTTATGACCTTTTTAATTGTTTTTAGACGGTTTGGTGAAACCTGGTCTCAGACTACCTTCATTCTCTGTCTCTCTCTCGATTTATTCCGGTCTCTGTATCTGTGTATCACATTAACATTCCCTGCTGTGATAAGGACAGAGATTACCCACAATGCTTTGGGTGTCCTTCAGGCTTTAAATAACAGTGATGACAGAGTCCAGACCTGCAGAGAGCTTCACTTTATTTTAGAATAAAAACCTGATTAAACTCAAAGAATAGTATTATATTTTGATTTAATGGAACAATAGTATTATGATATAATATGGGTATAACGGTAAATATACATATAATATGACAGCATAATATTATACTTATTATTAAGATTATACTATAATACATAATATAATACCTAAAGATCATTCTGAATATTACAACCCTCTATCAACATGTTAAATATCAATATTACAACACTTAACACAATATTCATAATATAAATATGACAACACTTGATCACAATATTAATCATTTTACAACTCTGAATCATTATATTAATAATGTTGATATCACAATACTTTGTCAAAATATTTATATTATTACAACACTTAATCATTATGTTAATAATTACATTAATTACATTAAATGAACGATGTGATGATGTGAAGTTATTTGATACTTTATGACATGCAACATGATCAGGTACAACTTTTAATGCTGATGATGTCATTACTTTGAACTGGTAAAATATTCATGAAAGCTTTTGACTTTGACTCAACGTTGATACTGATCCCTCATTGGTTCGTGAGCTTACGCAGGTGTTATTGATTGACAGCAGGGACAGCACTGGTGCATTCTGGGTTATCAGTAGGATCTGGAGACACAGAAACTTATCAATTAGTAAAAATCAGTGATCAGTGATCATAAATGAATGAGATTAAGTAATTGTTGTTGTACAACATAATAAACTTAACATCTAAGCAGACAGTGGTTAGATGAACTCGTATGACGTCACTACCACAGTACTGGAGACAGAAGTTAGAAGTTTGTCTCCAATGGCAGAATTCAGATCAGCAAATACTGCCTCTTCATCCCTGTCTGCATCCACCTGCGCGCACACACACACACACACACACACACACACACACACAAATAGACACTAAGTGTACTTCTGTCAGCGGGTGTACTTGCTTCAGCAAGTATAATTGTGTCAGCAGTATCAGCAGGTGTACTCGTGTCAACAGGTGTACTCGTGTCAGCAGGTGTACTCGTGTCAACAGGTGTACTCGTGTCAGCAGGTGTACTCGTGTCAGCAAGTGTACTTCTGTCAACAGGTGTACTTCTGTCAGCAGGTGTACTCGTGTCAACAGGTGTACTTCTGTCAGCAGGTGTACTCGTGTCAACAGGTGTACTCGTGTCAGCAGGTGTACTCGTGTCAGCAGGTGTACTCGTGTCAGCAAGTGTACTTCTGTCAACAGGTGTACTTCTGTCAGCAGGTGTACTCGTGTCAACAGGTGTACTTCTGTCAGCAGGTGTACTCGTGTCAACAGGTGTACTTCTGTCAGCAGGTGTACTCGTGTCAGCAGGTGTACTTCTGTCAGCAGGTGTACTTCTGTCAGCAGGTGTACTCGTGTCAGCAGGTGTACTGTCAACAGGTGTACTTCTGTCAGCAGGTGTACTCGTGTCAACAGGTGTACTTCTGTCAGCAGGTGTACTCGTGTCAGCAGGTGTACTCGTGTCAGCAGGTGTACTGTCAACAGGTGTACTTCTGTCAGCAGGTGTACTCGTGTCAACAGGTGTACTTCTGTCAGCAGGTGTACTGTTTCAGCAGGTGTTCTGTTTCAGCAGGTGTACTCGTGTCAGCAGGTGTACTCGTGTCAACAGATGTACTGTCAACAGGTGTACTTCTGTCAGCAGGTGTACTCGTGTCAGCAGGTGTACTCGTGTCAGCAGGTGTACTTCTGTCAGCAGGTGTACTGTTTCAGCAGGTGTACTGTTTCAGCAGGTGTACTCGTGTCAGCAGGTGTACTGTTTCAACAGGTGTACTCGTGTCAGCAGGTGTACTCGTGTCAGCAGGTGTACTCATGTCAGCAGGTGTACTTCTGTCAGCAGGTGTACTGTTTCAGCAGGTGTACTGTTTCAGCTAGTATGTTTATGTCAGCGGGTGTTGCTGTGTATTTGTTTCAACGGGTGTTGCTTTGTCAGCAGGTGTACTCGTGTCAGCAGGTGTACTCGTGTCAACAGGTGTACTCGTGTCAACAGGTGTACTTCTGTCAGCAGGTGTACTCGTGTCAGCAGGTGTAGCTGTCTGTAGTATCTGCTGATGGAGACGATGTCTCTCTGAAATGTCTCCAGGCTTCTCTGCAGGGCGTGGCTATTGTTTCCTAGAAGATCGAGTTGAGTGGCTCGTTGCTGCAGACGACAGCGCAGAGTCTCATTGGAGCAGAGCAGCAGCATCACCAGGTCAGGAGAGCCAATCTGCACATTGTATATCTATATTATTATACATTTACATTATTACACACATTGTATATCTACATTAATATACATTTACATTATTACACACATTATATGTTTATATTATTATACATTTTGTATTTTTATAACAGTATACATGTTTTTATATCAGACACAGTTTTCTGTGTGTGTGTGCGTGCGTGTGTGTGTGTGTGTGTGTGTGCGTGAGTGTACGTGTGTGTGTGTGTGTGTGTGTTTGAGGCCCACAGCAGAAGAGCAGCATTCTCTGGGTCCAACTGAATGGATTTCAACAATGTAGAAATGTTTGTGTGTGTTTATGTGTGTGTGTGTGTGTGTGTGTGTGTGTTTGGATGGGGGAGGCAATATTTGGAAGCCTCTCTTTGGTTGCTATGGCAACCATGATGTAAGCCCAGAGGGGGAGTTTGTCCTCTCTCTTTCTCTTCCATTTTGTCAGTGTGTGTGTGTGTGTGTGTGTGTCGGTGTATTGGTGTGTCAGTGTGTGTGTGCATGTTGGTGTTTGTTAGTGTGTGTGTGTGTGTGTGTGTGTGTGTCAGTGTGTGTGTGTGCGTCAGTGTGTGTGTGTGCATGTTGGTGTTTGTTCGTGTGTGTGTGTGTGTGTCAGTGTGTGTGCGTGTGTGTGTGTGCATGTTGGTGTTTGTTAGTGTGTGTGTGTGTGTGTGTGTGTGTGTCAGTGTGTGTGCGTGTTGGTGTTTGTTAGTGTGTGTGTGTGTGCGTGTTGGTGTTTGTTAGTGTGTGTGTGTGTGTGTGTCAGTGTGTGTGCGTGTGTGTGTGTGCATGTTGGTGTTTGTTAGTGTGTGTGTGTGTGTGTGTGTGTGTGTCAGTGTGTGTGCGTGTTGGTGTTTGTTAGTGTGTGTGTGTGTGCGTGTTGGTGTTTGTTAGTGTGTGTGTGTGTGTGTGTGTGTGTGTGTCAGTGTGTGTGCGTGTTGGTGTTTGTTAGTGTGTGTATGTGTGTGTCAGTGTGTGTGCGTGTTGGTGTTTGTTAGTGTGTGTATGTGTGTGTCAGTGTGTGTGCGTGTTGGTGTTTGTTAGTGTGTGTGTCAGTGTGTGTGCGTGTTGGTGTTTGTTAGTATGTGTGTGTGTGTGTGTGTGCATGTTGGTGTTTGTTAGTGTGTGTGTGTGTGTGTGTGTGTGTCAGTGTGTGTGCGTGTTGGTGTTTGTTAGTGTGTGTGTGTGTGTGTGTGTGTGCATGTTGGTGTTTGTTAGTGTGTGTGTGTGTGTGTGTGTGTGTGTCAGTGTGTGTGCGTGTTGGTGTTTGTTAGTGTGTGTGTGTGTGTGTGTGTGTGTCAGTGTGTGTGCGTGTTGGTGTTTGTTGGTGTGTGTGTGTGTGTGTGTGTGTGTGTGTGTGTCAGTGTGTGTGCGTGTTGGTGTTTGTTAGGCGATTTGTTTTCAACCAGCCGATGAAACTTCAGTCGGTGGAGAAATGTGACGACAGTGAAGAAGTAAAACAAGAGAAAAGAGAAAGAAGATCGACAGGAAACGAATAGAAAGAAGAAGAAGAAGAAGAAGAAGAAGAAGAAGAAGAGGAAGAAGAGGAAGAAGAAGAAGAAGAAGAAGAAGAGGAAGAAGAAGAAGAAGAAGAAGAAGAAGAAGAAGAAGAAGAAGAGGAAGAAAACTTTGTGATGTTGAGGTGAATGAAACTTTGTGTCTCTCCAGCTGTTTGTTGTCTCGACGAGACTTTAGTTGTGACTTTGAACCCAAACTTTACACAGTGAAACAGTGATTCCTGTGTGTTGCTGTTGCTCAGTCTGTGCTTCCTCTGGCGGCCACTAGGCGGTGATACACTGTTGTGTTTCACTGAATGAAGACGATGCGTTCATGTGTGTGTCCTTTGTGTTGGGTGTTGACCTACTTCTGCTGCAGCGCCACTTAAACCCGGACTCTGCAGGTCCAGTCCTCCTTTAACACTTTAACACTTTAACACTGACAGAAGTTTGGAAGTGTTGGATGTGCAGGACAGAAGTGATGACAGCGGTCGGCTCGTAAGTGTTTCATCACTTCATCCAAAGATTAGTTGTTCCTAAATATTTACAATGTTTGAGGAGTGAAACATATCTGGATGACAAAAGACCAGCATGCTTTTCATGATGTAACTGGCAAGAGTTTACTTTACAAAATGCTATGCTAGTTAGCATGAGTGGATATTTCAAACGCATAATAAACTAAATACAAAAACACAAATATCTTTTCAGCCCGATCTGATGTTCACAGTTTTCAGAGTTCATTTAGTTTCGTACAAACGAAGATACGTTTTTTAATGAGTTCCGTTCTGTTACAACTTGTGATGTAAAGTGATTTAGGGCAGTGGTTCTGATGGACCCCACACACACACACACACACACACACACACACACAGTACATTACAGTCATTTAGCACAGTGGTTCTCAACTGGTCTGGCTGATGGACCCACCATCACCCCTTCATGACAAGCCACGACCCAAATGTTCAACTTCTCAAATGTCTTTGATGTAAAGATGGATCAGTCTGAACCTGAGCTGAAGATGTCCTCTGGTCGTAGTGTAGGAGCTCTCTAGTGCAGAGAACTAGTTCCTGTCAGTCCCCGTCCCACAAATGTTTCACGTAAACCAGTAAAACGGCTTTATGCTTTCTTGTGCCAGAACCTCGCTGCACAACTCACTCAGGTTTTTCCCTCTTTCGTCCTCAATGTAAGAAAATCCACATCACATGTAGTCGGTGTCGTACTCGCGTTTCGCTCAATTAGCATAAAAACACACTGTGTGGTGTTCTTCTATGCTGTGAAATGGCGGGTGTATATTAGCATTACAAGGCAGTAACACCAAATACTGTTAAGTGTGAATAACTCCACTGCATAAAAAATCCCCTTCAAAATAAAAGCACAGGATTTTTTAATTTTTTTATTTCTTCAGGCAAAGGCCCGCGACCCACTGAAAACGGGTCCGCAACCCAAAAGTGGCTTGCGACCCACCAGTTGAGAATCACTGATTTAAGGGATTAATTGAAGAATCTAATGATTAATTGTCAAATCGAAGATCATTTTATTTTGACAAACTGTCGGCTCTGTTATTATCTAATGAAATACTCTCAGCCAATCACAACACAAGCAGACGCAGTTCTGGCTTAATGAGAAAAACTGCATTTAAAATATATTTAAAGTATTCATAGTGATGTCACCTGGGTGTCAGTTAAATGTTTTTTCTTCTTCTTTTATTTTAGTGGCTGTCACAATAAGAGCTGGACATGATGCCGGCCCACCTTTAAAACGCTATGTCTTCCACAGATCTATTGTTTTCTTACAGACACTTATTTTGGATTCCTGTAGAAGTGTCAATAAATACAAGTGGACAATTTCACTTTATTTCTATGTATTTATTTCAAACATGTAACCAATAAGTAACAAACAAAACAAGAATAATAAGTAAAATAAACAGTAAATATAGCAAACTTAATATTTAAAAATGAATATTATATGTCCGAATAGGAGAAGGAATAAATACACACACGTACGCATAACTTAAACAATTAACTCAATATTTATCAGAGAAACCTTTGTGATGCATATATTACTTTTTAATATCAATTCCAACCTAATGAAGTCATATTTTCACAAGTTTAAGATAATGTTATATATTTATGGAACAGCAGCAAATTATACAACGAGAAGAAATAGACATGAATCATATGAGATATTATGTTATATATCTATATATCTATATATCTATATATCGATATATAGATATATAGCTATATATATAGATAGATATCTATAGATATCTATAATGTTATATGACAGTTTAATTGGTCTTATTGTTGATCTTAGTGGTCATGTGAACCCTTTGACATGAGAAGCCCGGCTTCGAACCACCAACCTTGTGGTTCATAGAGGACCCGCTCTACCTATGAGCCTTCGTCCATCTAAAGCTTAACTTTCATCAAGTTGGAAGTACTTCTGCGTCACATCTTTGTTTGATGTCATGAGGAGTTGTGATGACAAGTACGACTTAAGATTTTGACCTTTTGACCGTCTCAAGGAGGGTCTGTGTCTCACTTCCTGCTCTTCTCTCTTTCTGACCATATTTAGCCCCTCCCACTGATGACAGCAGTGCCTTTAGTCCCGCCCACAGCCCCATCATGGCTGACAGAAAGCTTTCAGGTGTAGCTCCTCCCTCTCTGTCTTCACCTTCTCATCAGAACGGGAGAATCAGGGGCAAGGCTCCTAAATGCTCTCCACCCCCCCACCGTAACGGCAGTCTGGAGACCAGACCGGGACACCACAGTCCCAGCAACACCAGCACCAGAACCTCAGCCTCCACCTCACCCCTCAGGACCCTCAGAGGCCTAATGACTCCCGTGCCAAGTCCTGGTCGAGGCAGCCACGGCTCCACCAGGCCTCGGATTCAGAGCCTGGGCTCTACTCTGAGCTCCGGGACCAGAACCATGACTTCCAGAATCAAGGTAACGGTCAGCTTCTGCTGCCATAACACCATCAAACACTTCCCAGGTTGATCCAGAATGGGCCAGTGATCTGGTTTGTAGTCCAGCACACAGCACCCTCTGTCCTCAGACCCTCCACTCAGATCATTACAGTATAAATAGATGTGAAGAAGGGATCTGGGAGAATGTTGAGCATCTTCGGCTGTAAGACCTGATCCAGATAGGACCTGATCCAGAGTAATACATGTTTGATCGGGGTTCTTGAAAGTGTAATCTTTAGTTCCTCATATGAGAACATGAATCACGTTAATAACTCGTGGCTGGTCCTTGTGTTGTTGCTGCAGCGTAGAAGCAGCCAGCCGGAGGAGCCGGAGGAGCCGGAGGAGCCGGAGGAGCCGGAGGAGCCGGAGGAGCCGGAGGAGCCGGAGGAGCCGGAGGAGCCGGAGGAGCCGGAGGAGCCGGAGGCCTTGTTGGACCTGATCCTGGAGTGTCAGGCTCAGAGACTGGAGGACCAGAGAGCCAGCCTTAGTCTGTTGCCTGACCCAGGACCAGCCTCTCCCTGTGGAGCCTGCAGCCCCGAGCAGCCCACCTCACCCAGTCCGGACTTTTACTACATGCTCATCCACTACCAGGTACCAGCATGTCCTATGGAAATACTATATATATCTATATAGATAGATCTATATAGATATATATATATTAGTGCTGAGCAACGATTACAATTTTTTATCGCATTGTTATGTGCAAAGTACAATAATGAATTCAAAAGTAGTGTATTGTGCACTTTTATTTTGAAAGTCCTGCTATATGAACTAAAGGTCAATAACATTTGGTTTAAACACTTTAAACACATCAGGTTGTTGTTAGCAGCAGTATTCCCTTTACACAGCAGCAGTTATAACACAGTTATAATGATTCTGATCATAGATATTCAGGTGTTCACAACTTTATCTTCATGTGTAAGAGATGATATTTAAATATACACCTTGAGAACTGAAACATATCTATGTCATGTTGTTATGTTTGTTAGATTCTCAGTAGTGACACTAAATGATGCTTATTATACATATTACCAACAAAACACTTTAAAAACTCGACAATATGTATTTTAATATTGTCACTGTTGTAAAGTGTTTGATTGCATGATTTACTTTTATTGTGAAGAGCAAGAAAACGGAAGTGCTTTTACTTTGAAGAGACAGGAAGTAGAATGGTACGTGTTCGCTAACAATGTTGATGAAACGTGGAAAACCACATGTCGGGTGCAAGAGCGCGTTGTGTTCACTGCAACACTGTAACACTGCAACACTAACACTGCAACACTGTAACACTGTAACACTGCAACACTAACACTGTAACACTGCAACACTAACACTGCAACACTGCAACACTGCAACACTAACACTGTAACAATAACACTGTAACACTGCAACACTAACACTGCAACACTGTAACACTGCAACACTGCAACACTGCAACACTGCAACACTAACACTGCAACACTAACACTGTAACACTGCAACACTGCAACACTGCAACACTAACACTGTAACACTGCAACACTGCAACACTGCAACACTGCAACACTAACACTGCAACACTGCAACACTAACACTGCAACACTGTAACACTGCAACACTAACACTGCAACACTGCAACACTGCAACACTAACACTGCAACACTAACACTGTAACACTGCAACACTAACACTGCAACACTGCAACACTGTAACACTGTAACACTGCAACAATGTAACACTGCAACACTGCAACACTGCAACACTAACACTGTAACACTGCAACACTGCAACACTGTAACACTGTAACACTGCAACACTGCAACACTGTAACACTGCAACACTAACACTGCAACACTGCAACACTGTAACACTGTAACACTGCAACACTGCAGTTCAGACAGTAACGTGAGAAGCTCCACTTCACAACAGTCACGTTTGATCTGTCACCAGGTGAGTGAGTGAGTGAGTGAGCGTGTGAGTGAGTGAGTGAGTGAGAGAGTGAGCGTGTGAGAGAGAGAGAGTGTGTGAGTGTGTGTGTGAGACCAGAGTGAAGGAGGTGACGGAGTGTAGGAGGGTTTGGGGGAAGAAGGAAGTGACGCCACATGAACACAGCTGTTCACTGCTTGCTGCCTGGTTCTTGTGGTTCTGAATGTTGCTTAATAATAAATAAATTGTTGCTAAATAAATGTTGCTTAATAATAAATAAATAAAAAACTGCGTTAACGCGCCATAATATAATTGTCAGCGTTAATTAATAAATGCGTTAATGCGATAATAACGGGTTAACTTGCCCAGCACTAATATGTGTATATATATCAGATAGATATATATAGATAGTAGATATCCCTCCTCTAGTGATAAACCAGGCTGCACCAACATGCTGAATGCTATTGAGCGCCGTGACACTACTCCTTCACCAGCCCAGTTCTCCAGACCATCATTCCTGCTTTGTAAAAGAAAACAAAAGCCCAAACAGAGAATCAACTCAGACACGCCCCTCAAGAGTCTCACCAGAGAGGATTTGGCTTTTCTGCTTTTTTGCTGTATTGAAACCGTACCGTACCGAACCGTACCGAACCGTACCAAACCGAACAGAACCGTACCGAACCGTACCGTACCGTACCGAACCGTACCGAACCGTACCGTACCGTACCGAACCGAACCGTACCGTACCGAACCGTACCGTACCGAACCGTACCGTACCGAACCGTACCGTACCGAACCGAACCGTACCGAACCGTACCGTACCGAACCGAACCGTACCGAACCGTACCGAACCGAACCGTACCGAACCGAACCGAACCGTACCTAATGACTGGGCCTGAGACTCTGATTGTTGGTGACTATGCTGTAAAAGATGTCAGAAAACTGTGCAGCAAGAATACCAAAATACTCTGCTTTCCGAAAGATATGGTCTCTGACATGAGAGACAAAATCCTGGACATCGTGGCTGACTATCCCACAGCGGAAAACATCATCGTGCATACAGGAAGCTGTGATATTGTGAAACAACAGTCTGAAGTTCTGAAGCGAGACTTTATTGATCTGTTAAACACAGTCAGCTCTGTCAAGGCTAAGGTGTTCATCAGTGGCCCTCTTCCACCAGTCAGAGGAGGAGATGAAGGATTCAGCAGGCTGTTTGCACTGAACGAATGGCTGTCTACTGCATGTACTGACCATTCAGTACATTTTATCAACAATTTCTACCTTTTCTGGGAGCGCAGACATCTTTTTACAGCACATGGAGTTTGCCTGAACAAGTCAGGGGTAAAACTGTTTACCTCAAACCTATTTTTCTCCCTGCGTCACCCGTCTGTCCCTACTGCCAAGGACAAGACCAGAGAGGAGTCTAAACAAGAGATAACCACACAGCATTGCCATGGAGACCTTACGGGAAGGATGCCCCCGCCTAACGACAGCCAAAAGGAGGAGTCTCCAACCTCATCCCTACCCTTCCTAGACGAGGAGTCTTTACCTCCCTCCCCAGCACCTACTTCCACCCCCCAAATTCCATCCAGGTCCCTTTCCTCTCTCACACTCTCCCCATCCTCCCCCCTCCTGGAGTTCACTGACCACATGAAAGAGCTGGTCATTGCTGGAACCAAACACACTCCTCTCCCCACTCCTCGACGGTTCCACAACCATCCTCTGTCTCCCCTACCTGATAAAGGAAATAATTGATATCTTCTGGGTCCAGGCTACAAGGCTAATGACACCAATGACTCTCTCCAGGAAAAGTCGGGGCCCTGTATGCAGCTAGCCGTCTCAATTCCTGTCCTGCAAGTTTATAGAAAAAGAAAGGTGAGGCTGCGAAGAAACAATAGTAAACCTGCAAACTTATCAAACTTAGCATACATTCCTCGTCAGCCTGTCCAAATAAATTGGGCAAAGAAAGCTTTAACCACATTAAACTTAGCTTTATTAAATGTCAGGTCTCTGTCAGGAAAAACATTTTTAATCAATGATTTTATTGTTAGGCACAAACTGGACATTTTGTTTTTAACTGAAACTTGGTTAAATCAAGATAACAGTGCAGCTGTTCTTATTGAATCAACACCTCACAACTTCAGTTTCATGAGTGAAACAAGAGCGCATAAGAAAGGAGGTGGAGTTGCTGTTTTATTTAATGATTCTCTTCAATGCAAGCAGATGTCCTTTGGTCATTTTGGTTCTTTTGAATATGTGGCTCTGAATTCCACTCAAGCTTTATTCCTAAACATTTACAGACTGCCTAAATACTGTGCAACCTTCTTTGATGAGTTTACTGAACTGCTGTCTGTAATCTGTATTGATTTTGACTGTGTTGTTATTGTTGGTGATTTTAATATCCATGTTGATAATCCCCAGGACAGAGAGTCTATAGAACTATGTGGTGTCCTTGATAACTATGATCTGACTCAGCATGTGACAGGACCCACCCACAACAGGGGGCACACTCTGGACCTAATCATCACCAAAGGTGTAAACATTTCCAAGGTTGCTGTGACTGATGTTGCACTCTCTGATCATTTCTGTGTTTTCTTTGAGAGTGCAATCTCCTTGCACACAAATGTCCAAACCAAGGTTGTGACAAAGCGTTACATCTCTGAAAACACCAGTGAACTATTTATTCAGAAGTTCTCCTCCACACCAGCCCTCTCTTGCCTCTCAGTCAATGAGCTTGTAGATGGCTTCAATTTTAAAGTTAAAAATATTATTGATGCCATTGCACCCACAAAAGTGAAGGTTGTCTCGGGTAAGCAAAGATCTCCTTGGAGAAATGCTACGCTGGTCAAAATAGAGAAACGAGAGTGTCGGAAAGCTGAGCGCAGGTGGCGAAAAACTAATCTCCAGGTTCACTGTGACATCTATAAAGAGAGACTTCGCAATTATAATTTGGAACTTAGAAATGCAAGGCAGTCATTCTTCTCTGACATCATAACCAAAAACAAGAACAATACACGCGCCTTATTTG
This sequence comes from Ophthalmolycus amberensis, assembly GCA_024529925.1. NCBI lineage: Eukaryota > Metazoa > Chordata > Actinopteri > Perciformes > Zoarcidae > Ophthalmolycus > Ophthalmolycus amberensis. The sequence goes on along the minus strand of JAFEUB010000237.1, from coordinate 149,475 downwards.
CTACCGTCGACAGGCTAACAAACCCTCCAGTGTCGGTAGCTGCTGAGCTCCAATCCACCTGGGCATGCAATCAATTTGCCTCCTTTTTTACTGACAAAATTCTGAAAATTAGACAAGCAGTCAGTGCCTCCACATCAACCACAGGATATGTGTTGTCCCGATCTCTGAATAACATCCATTCAAATATCATGACACAATTTCATTCAATCGACCGTAGAAGCCTAGAAGACATTATACAACATCTGAAGTCATCCTCCTGCTGCTTGGATATTCTACCAACACACTTTTTCAAAAATATTTCAAACTGCATGATCACTGATCTTTTACAAATTGTAAACACATCCCTTCTCTCAGGTGTCTTCCCACAAGCCCTAAAAACTGCAGTCATTAAACCACTCCTAAAGAAGGCTAGTTTAGACTCCGCAACAATGAAAAATTATAGGCCAATATCAAACCTCCCATTTTTAAGTAAAATAATTGAAAAAGCGGTTTTCCAACAGCTGACCAACTTCTTGGCCATAAATAACTGCTTTGATGTTTTCCAGTCAGGCTTTCGACAGCACCACAGTACTGAAACTGCTCTTGTTAAGGTTTTCAACGACATCCACTTAAACATAGACAATGGCAGAAGTTCAGTCTTAGTGTTACTGGATCTCAGTGCTGCATTCGACACGGTCGACCATGCCATACTCCTAGAAAGACTAAAAATCTGGGTGGGACTCTCTGGCACAGCACTTAACTGGTTTGAATCCTACTTGAAGGACCGAGAATACTTTGTGTCTGTAGCTGATTACACATCAGAGCTGACTAAAATGACATGTGGTGTTCCCCAAGGTTCAATACTGGGGCCTCTTCTGTTCAACATCTACATGCTTCCACTAGCTCAGATTATGGAAAACAACAAAGTGTGTTATCATAATTATGCAGATGACACACAAATCTACATAACTATGTCACCAGGGGACTATAATCCCATACAAGGGCTGGGTAACTGCATTGAACAAATCAACAACTGGATGTGCCAGAATTTTCTTCAATTAAACAAAGATAAAACAGAAGTAATTGTTTTTGGTACCAAGGACGAACAATTGAAAATCACCGCTCAGCTTCAATCACTGATGTTAAAACCCACAAACCAAGCCAGAAATCTAGGTGTAGTTATGGATTCAGACCTCAACCTGAACAGCCATATCAAGACAATTACAAAATCAGCCTACTATCACCTGAAGAATATATCAAGGATTAGAGGACTTATGTCTCAACAGGATTTGGAAAAACTTGTCCACGCATTTATCTTCAGCAGACTGGACTACTGTAACGGTGTGTTTACAGGTCTCTGTAAAAAGTCCGTCAGAAAGCTGCAGCTGATTCAGAACGCTGCAGCTCGAGTCCTCACTAAGACCAGGAGGGTGGATCACATCACTCCAGTTCTGAGGTCTTTGCACTGGCTTCCTGTCCAACAAAGAATTGACTTTAAAATCCTGCTGTTGGTTTACAAAGCACTGAATGGTTTAGGGCCAAAATACATCTCTGATCTGCTGCTACCTTATGAACCATCCCGACCCCTCAGGTCGTCTGGGACCGGTCTACTTTCTGTTCCCAGAGTCAGAACTAAACATGGAGAAGCAGCGTTCAGTTTTTCTGGTCCACATATCTGGAACAAAGTCCCAGAAAGCTGCAGGTCTGCTGAGACCCTCAGCTCATTTAAATCAAGATTGAAGACTTTTCTGTTTGCTGCTGCCTTTAATTGAACCACATTCAATTAATATATTAATCAATTTCCTGCATTTCTGCATTTTACTACTGCATTTTATTTCTTGCACTGTTTTTTAATGTTTTAATGAATGTTCTTAATTGTTTTTAAATCTCCTTTTCTTTTGCCTTATGTTTTGATGCTTTTAATGGTTTTATGTGAAGCACTTTGAATTACCTTGTTGTTGAAATGTGCTATACAAATAAACTTGCCTTGCCTTGCCTTACCGTACCGTACCGAACCGTACCGTACCGTACCGAACCGTACCGAACCGAACCGTACCGAACCGAACCGTACCGAACCGTACCGAACCGTACCGTACCGTACCGAACCGTATCGTACCGAACCGAACCGAACCGTACCGTACCGAACCGCACCGAACCGAACCGTACCGTACCGAACCGCACCGAACCGTACCGTACCGAACCGAACCGTACCCTGTCTTCCCGTCTCACCGTGTCTTCTCGTCTCACCGTGTCTTCTCGTCTCACCGTGTCTTCCCGTCTCACCGTGTCTTCCCGTCTCACCGTGTCTTCCCGTCTCACCGTGTCTTCTCGTCTCACCGTGTCTTCCTGTCTCACTGTCTTCCCGTCTCACCGTGTCTTCCCGTCTCACTGTGTCTGTCTCTAGTCTGACAGGATGGAGGACCAGAGGTGCTCCCTTCCTGATCTGGATGATGTGGTCGGTTCGGTTCCTGACGGTCAGCAGGATTTCTTCAGCTTGGTTCAGAGGGTTCAGTCCAGGAGGATGGACGAACAGAGAGCCTCGCTGCTGCCGATGCACTCTGAGGACCACGTCAACATCCACCATCCTCAAAAGCATCAGTGATGAGGAGTCTGAGAGTCCATCAGAGCCCCACTGAGCTTCTAGTGCTCTTCAAAGACTACAAGTGCTGTTCCTAAATATCAGACTGTGGGACAGAACAGGGATCTGGTCTTCTGCAGGATTCAGACTGAAATCAGAATCCAGACTGTGTTGATGTGGAAACCTTGAAGACTGAACTGATTCCAGACCCTGAAGGTCTGACCTGAGACCAGCCGTCTGGGCTCCTATGATGGCCTCTCAGTGGTTTTAGAGTTCATGTGTTTGTGAGTTCACATCATTACACATTCAGACCTTTATCTGGTAAACATGGACGTAACAAAACGCAGACTTTAAGATATGTTAATCATCTTTACTAATGTTTGGAGGAAATACATTGAACATTACTCATTACAGAGATCACCTGGACCTGAACCAGGTCCAGACCTGAACCAGGTCCAGACCTGAACCAGGTCCAGACCTGAACCAGGTCCAGACCTGAACCAGGTCCAGACCTGAACCAGGTCCAGACCTGAACCAGGTCCTGGGCCCCTGTGTTGTCTAACCATAACCCTTCTGTCCTGTAGAGTTGTTAAAGTGTAACATTTGAAGACATCTTGTAACATGTTACTGATATTTAAACATCAGATTCATGAATGAACAGAATGTAAACTCATATAAACATGAATTACTTTCATTTACTGGAACAATGTGTCAGAGTTACATTTTTCATGAAAACAAACTTTTATGTGCATGAAGAATAAAAGAGAAACTTTACTTTAAACTTTGCTTTCATGAAAGTACAGAAGTACTAGTAGCTAAAGCAAAGTAAAAGTACTCATAAGTAAAATGTACCTTTTTGGTTGTTGCAGCAGCACAAAGACAGAAATGAGAAACAGAGTCAACTAAATTAATAATGAGAGGTTTATGAAACAGAGCAAATAGTAAATAAAGAGTTCAGTACTTCATAAAGTACAACGTTACATGGCAGAAAGGACAAGGAAACTCAGTCAGAGTGAGACCTCCTCACCGCCTGCTCTTTGAGACTCACTGCGCATGCGCTGATAGGAAACAGGAAGTAAACAAGCATCCGCCCGCGTGTAGTCGCAGAGGAACGTTTGAGACTGTGAGTGATTCAAATAATATTATTATATATATTATATATTACATTTCAGACCCGGAACCGGACCCGGACTGGGGTCTGAGTCTGGAGACCCGGTGTTACACACTAACTGGTGTTCAGACATACTGGTTCCACTGCGCGTGCGTTGTGTTCACGGACCAGCAGCTGTTGTTGTTCTCTGAGTCTCTTAAATTATTAAAAACATCACGTGCAGAGATCAAACAACCAATAGCATCCGGCTCAAAGGAAAATTAGTCGGTTAATACGTCATCTGATTACGTAGACAACAAAGAAACAAAGAAAGCACAGATGAACAAGATGAACAACATCTACTGATCGATGAGTGAGACGAACCTGATCGGTATCTTTAAATGTTTATGAAATGTAATCCCCAGGTGAATCTTCCTGTGTAGAACCCATGTGTTGTTCTCACTGCACTGATTGAATCTTAAGGTCACAGGTTCGATTCCCAGTGTGTCCTTGTTGAGATGTTATTCTGTTTCATTGTTCTAGTTGCTGTGGTTACATAGAGATAAACATGGATCTACCATCACGTTACATAGAATATGTAGAACCGTCTGTTCCTTCATGGAACATGTCGGAGACGAGAACCGTTAAAGCTCAACGCTGTTTAATTTGGTTTCTTGTTTTACAGCTTCAACAACAAGCAGCTCCTTCACCTCCTCCTGCCATGAATCCTGCAGCAGCTTCTCCCTTCCATCAGATGAGGAGGAGGTCAGAAGTGGAAGAATGTCCTTTACCTGTGGACATCGATACACCTGAGAGACTAGAGAAGAAGAAGATGAAGAAAAGGGAGGAAGAGGAGGTCAGTCTTCCTCCCTCTGCTGCTGATGTAGATACAAGCAGCCAGAAGAAGAAGAAGAAAAAAAGGGAGGAAGAGGAGGTCAGTCTTCCTCCCTCTGCTGCTGATGTAGATACAAGCAGCCAGAAGAAGAAGAAGAAAAAAAGGGAGGAAGAGGAGGTCAGTCTTCCTCCCTCTGCTGCTGATGTAGATACAAGCAGCCAGAAGAAGAAGAAGAAGAAAAGGGAGGAAGAGGAGGTCAGTCTTCCTCCCTCTGCTGCTGATGTAGATACAAGCAGCCAGAAGAAGAAGAAGAAAAAAGAGAAACAGGAAGTGGTGGAGGAGACGCCGGTCACCGTAGAAACCAGTGAGATAGAAAAGAAGAAGAAGAAGAAAAAACACAAGACCGGGCTGATTGAAGGAGTATCCACGTTAACAACAGACCACAACAACACCAGAATGAAGAAAAAGAAAGATGGGAGTGTGGTGGAGGTAATGTTAAAGGAAGGAGAAATTGTAGGAGAGAAGAAGAAGAGAAAACAGCAGAGGAGAGGAGGAAGAGGAGCAAAGAAGAGTCCAGTAACAAGAGCAGCTGTAGTGGAAGAGCAGTGAGTTCCTCTTCTCTTTTTTATTATTTAACAAAAAAGAAAAGCTGGTGTCAAATGATGTGAGAGACAGTGGTAAGTTTGTACGATGCATTCATAGCATTGTAAGACAAAGTATCGTTACAGTGCTAAAATAAGATACAGTGGTAGCGCTGTGAGGAACTGTGTAACATACATTCTTAACGTTGTAATGTTATAGTTGTGAGGTGAGATAGTTATAACATTGTTCGCAACGTTGCGAGATACGTTCGCAACGTTGCGAGATACGTTTGCAGCGCTGCGAGACACGTTCGCAACGTTGCGAGATACGTTCGCAATGTTGCGAGATACGTTCGCAACGTTGCGAGACACGTTCGCAACGTTGCGAGATACGTTCGCAACGTTGCGAGACACGTTCGCAGCGCTGCGAGACACGTTCGCAACGCTGCGAGATACGTTTGCAGCGCTGCGAGACACGTTCGCAACGTTGCGAGACACGTTCGCAACGTTGCGAGACACGTTCGCAACGTTGCGAGACACGTTCGCAACGTTGCGAGACACGTTCGCAACGTTGCGAGACACGTTCGCAACGCTGCGAGACACGTTCGCAACGTTGCGAGACACGTTCGCAACGTTGCGAGACACGTTCGCAACGTTGCGAGACACGTTCGCAACGTTGCGAGACACGTTCGCAACGTTGCGAGACACGTTCGCAACGTTGCGAGACACGTTCGCAACGTTGCGAGACACGTTCGTGAGATGCAGTCGTGGCGTTCGTGAGATGCAGTCGTGGCGTTTAGAGATGCAGTCGTGGCGTTTAGAGATGCAGTCGTGGCGTTTAGAGATGCAGTCGTGGCGTTTAGAGATGCAGTCGTGGCGTACTGAGACGTGAGATATGGTTGTGCCGTTCAGAGAGGAATCATGTATCGATACAGTCATACCATTTTTTTGTTTGAAAAATTTGTACCGTGAGATGAATGGTATGCTATAAAAGATATAAAGATTTTAAAAAGAAGGCAAAGCCTGTGTTAATAAATTGAGAGTAGAGCATTATTCTGGTACATGTGCATGATAAACAGTGTACTACCTGTGTTGTCAGGGTGGACTGGGCGTTGTTGAAGGAGCTGCAGGAGTTTGTTCCAGACATCAAGAAGAAATCAGTCGTTCAGATCAAGAAACTGCTGAGATACGACCTACATCGCTTCAAAGAGTTTAAACAGCAAGGTACTAGTATGGTGGAGAACATTCATAGTGATCACGGTTCAAGTGATCAACTGCTTATATGGATCAAAAAGCTTGAGACTGTATCATTCCTTTATGAATGCTGGTTACAAAATGTGCTTATAGGAATCCAGTTCTCTTACAGTGGTTATTTTGGGTCCACATAAGAACCAATGGAAAGCATTTTAAAACAACTTTAGGATAACGTGAATCATTTTTTGTTTTTCACTTTACTCCCATAATACTTTGCCTCGCGGTAACCCTTCTTCTCTCCGGCTGGCTACCGGCTGGTGCTGCTTGCACATTGAAATCATGACGGGGAAAAGAAAGTAATTTTCTCTGAATGGAAGACAAATGGTCCACGGGAAACTCCCTGTGGTTGACTCCGCCCTCGTCGAGTAAATTGATAGTGCCTGGTCATGGAGGAGCCCCAGCAAAAGAGTTCATCTGCATATAGCGATACAATGAAATAGTTATTAAATTACTTTATATTGTTCATATATGAATGTCAGTTAGATGGTCACCTGCATGAGCAATAAAGAAATCTATAAACATAATTATCCGTTCAGTGATCAATTTGACAGAATTCTTCTGTACGGCAAACACTTAAAACTACTGAGATACAATTTGTAGATCAAGATACTAATACTGCAAACAACAAGGTACTAACTTAGCAAACACTTAAAACTAT
>JAFEUB010000237.1:120000-137500 GCA_024529925.1 Ophthalmolycus amberensis | reverse complement strand
CGTCGAAAACTTTGTATGTAATCTCGACGCGTGTCGAAAATTTGACGAGATTACATACAAAGTCTCTGCACAGACGCGATGGGACTGGCGCGACCACCACGTCCATCGAGTTGAAATTTTGGTGTGAACACGACATAACACTGATCACATTTTAACGTGCAGAAAACTGTCGTAGAACGTGTTACCTTTGTGTGTGTTACCTTTGTGTTTTACCTGTGTGTGTGTGTGTGTGTCCGTCCGTCCAGCTACAAATCACGGTCCCTGGAGTACAGATGAGGAGTACAGATTGAAGCAGGCTATGAAAGATCACCTTACGATTCTGGTCCGTCAGAATTCTGCAGATCCTGGTCTGACCATGAAGCAGCTGTGTCACAACCTGCCCTGGAAGGAGCTCGGTCACAAGGTCGGGACCAGATGCTGGACCCAGTGTCGTGTCAAGTGGTCAGTACACCTGTTGGGTCTGGTACTGATACTTCTACTTTAGCGTACTGGACTGGTAATCTGGATCACATGGAACCAGACACATGAGGAGGTTCAAGTGCAACACCAAAACCTGCAGATACAAATAGTTGTGATGCCACAGTGCTGGTATGACACCTGAGTTTCAGGTCCAGGTGCTCAGGTCTTCGGGTCTTTAGATCTTCAGGCTTGATGTATAATGTTTGTGTTTCAGGTCTTTAGGTCTTCTGGGCCCCGTTCCTCGTACGTGTCTAACTGAGTTAGCCGGATACTTTTCAGGATAAGATGACATAAGTCAGGCTTTTCGGTTCCACAAAGCAAGTTTGGCAAAATCACCATGGCAATACATCCATAAGCTTGAACCTGCTCCAGCGCAGGCTAACTGAAGGTAGCTGGATAAGCTGTCACTCCCCCGGAAAACATGGCAGCTCCTGTCACATACGGTAGTCTGATGCGCTTGCGCATATACTGGGGGTTATACGGGAGTTGATGAAATGCATGTAAAGTGAGACACACGTGATCCTTAAAAGCAGCGGAGCAAACTAAGAAGCCTCTATTGCATTAATGTGCAGCTCCCTTCCTCAGAGATCCACTGATGAAGGAGGATATTAGTTAGATGAGCGTTTTATAGGGAGAGAGTTCTTCCACATCGCCAAGATCCGTTATCACATCATGATGACTTCCTATACGAGCGCTGTCCATTCTGCCCACAAGGAATCATTTCTTTACAGAGCTTCTGGAGCAGACATTGAACACCACACTGCCTGTCCCACAGACTGGATGCAGCCTTGAGCTGTTGTGCGAGTGCTGCGTTGTTGTAGTGTCGGCGATGCGGAGAACATGGGGAAAGCCGCTGCATGCCGCGCTGTTGGTCAAGTTGATTTGGCGCTTAATAAACTTATGGATGTGTTCTTCACATCACCATGGCACATATTGTGCTGACTCAGCATTCTGAGTCATGTGTGTGTGCTTAGTGTGTACTTGCTCTCATGTCCTTTTGATGGCTGGTTGCATACATGAGGTTAAAGCACTCATAATGATATGACAGTGTTATTAGTACAGCAGCACATCATTACTGTAGAACATGATGAAGGTGGATCATGATGAGAACAGAGAGAATCACACACTATTGATCTTCACTGCTTCAGTTGATTGAATGTCTGATGATGAATAATACACACACACATACTGATCCGCCCACACACAGACTCACACACACATATTCACACTGCTAGTTCTATATGGTGATCTACACACATATGTACATACACATATACAGTACATGATACATGAGGGCATACAGTACATATGTCCTCATATTAATGAGTATCATTAGATCCTCGTTGGGCTTGTTTTTATTATTATTCTGAAAGAGTTGAGATCATTATTGTCGCTATAGATCTCTGTAACAGGTTCTCTGCTACCCGGTGGGTCTGGGGAGCACAATGACGCCAGCACACGGTTGAATGACGGTTTCAAATGTTCTTTATTGTCATACACTCTGACTGGGCTTGGCCGTGTGCTCTCCTGCCTTGCCTCCGAGCACACGCCGCGGGAGTTTTCCGTCCTCTCCCGTCCTGTCCGGCTCAGCATAACACTGTCGCTCGTCCCGAGCTGCCCCTCTCGCCTCCGTCGCTACTGTGTGATTAAATACAGCTGAGAGTGAGACGATCAGTTTCAGCTGCGCCTAATTAAGTCCCTTCCCGGCACCGTTCCCCGAACCACTCCCACACTCCGCCCCCTCCCCAGCTGAGCCACCCACACCCGCCACTACATACCCCCACCGTCCGACTTAGGCCGGGGAGCCATCCGGCCTGACCTACTCCCCCCCCCCCCCCCCCCCTTGAGGGCGAGAGAGGAAGTCGGCCACGACCATCTGCGCCCCCGGCCTATGGACCACCTGGAAGTTAAAAGGCTGCAAAGCCAGATACCACCGAGTGATCCGGGCGTTAGTATCCTTTTCATGCGGTGGAGCCACTGGAGCGGGGCGTGGTCCGAACAGAGGGTGAAAGAGCGTCCCAGGAGGTAGTAGCGCAGGGAGTCGACCGCCCACCGGATGGCCAGGCACTCCTTTTCCACCGTGCTGTACCTGGTCTCCCTCTCGGATAGCTTCCGGCTGATGTAGAGAACCGGGCGGTCAACCCCCTCTACCTGCTGGGACAAAACGGCCCCCAGCCCTCTGTTCGATGCGTCAGTCTGCAGAGTAAAGGGAAAAGAGAAGTTAGGTGTATGAAGGAGTGGTTCCCCACAGAGGGCTTGTTTTACCTGCTCAAACGCCAACTGGCACTGCTCCGACCACTGGACCGGATCTGAGGCACCTTTCCGGGTCAGGTCGGTCAAGGGGCTGGTCAGATCTGCGAAGTTTGGGATGAACCGCCTGTAATAACCCGCCAGCCCCAAAAACCCCCGAACCTCTTTTTTTGTCTTGGGCGGCGGGCTGGCTGCGATAGCAGCAGTCTTGTCCACCTGAGGGCGCACCTGCCCGCCACCCAAGTGGTACCCCAGATACCGTACCTCCCTCCGGCCAACCGCACACTTCCCCGGGTTGGCGGTGAGCCCCGCCTGCCTCAGGGACTCCAGCACCGCGCCCACCCGCTGCACATGCTCCGCCCGTGGATGATCACATCATCCAAGTAGGCGGCAGCATATGCAGCATGCGGACGCAGCACCCGGTCCATGAGGCGTTGAAAAGTGGCTGGGGCACCGAACAACCCAAAGGGAAGTGTGGTGAATTGGTATAACCCAAACGGAGTGGAGAAGGCCGTTTTTTCCCTGGACTCTGGCGACAAAGGAATCTGCCAGTAGCCCTTGGTTAAATCCAGTGTCGTAAAAAAACGTGCAGTGCCTAGTCGGTCCAGGAGGTCGTCGACCCGGGGCATTGGGTAAGCATCAAATCGTGACACATCGTTCACCCTGCGATAGTCCACACAGAACCGTATAGACCCATCCTTCTTGACAACAAGAACAATGGGGCTACACCAGGCACTGTTGGACTCTTCTATTACCCCCATCTCCAGCATAGCCGCTAATTCCCTCTGAACCACTTTTCTTTTGTGTTCAGGTAACCTGTAGGGTCGTAACCGCACCGTCACGCCCGGAGGAGTCTCAATTTGGTGCATTATGAGGTTTGTGCGCCCTGGCAGGAGGGAGAACACATCGGCAAACTGTTCCTGTAACTGTGCAATGTCTGTTCTCTGGGTCCCGGAGAGATGGGCTTCACAAAGGAGCGAGGTTGGATTGGAGGATTTTGGAACCTCAGGCCCCAGCTCCTCTCTCTCAGGAACCGCGGACACCAGAGACACAGACTCCGCCTCTCTCCATGCTTTCAGGAGGTTGAGGTGGTAGATCTGAGTAGCTCCGCCCCTGTCAGAACGCACCACCTCATAGTCGACATCCCCCACCCGCCGTGTGACCACAAAGGGTCCTTGCCACTTGGCGAGGAGTTTAGAGCTGGAAGAAGGAAGCAATACAAGTACCTTTTCTCCCGGTGTGAATTGTCTCAGCTTGGCCCCTCTGTTGTACAGCCGTTGTTGACGTTCCTGGGCCTGGAGCAAATTATCACGTGACATGCGACCCAGTGTGTGGAGTTTTGCTCGCAGGTCCAGGACGTATTGGATCTCACTTTTCCCGGTGCTCGGACCCTTCTCCCAGTTTTCTTTAATCAGGTCGAGCACCCCCCGTGGTGTCCTGCCAAACAGTAGTTCAAAGGGAGAAAACCCCGTGGAGGCCTGGGGAACCTCCCGCACTGCAAACAACAGAGTATCAAGCCATTTATCCCAATTACGTACATCGTCGTGAATAAATTTACGGATCATGGATTTTAAAGTCTTATTCAGACGCTCCACCAGACCGTCGGTCTGTGGGTGGTACACACTGGTCCGAATAGATTTAATGCCCAGTAATCCGTAAAGTTCTCTCAGGTGCCCTGGTCAGACAGAATCTCTTTCGGGATTCCGACTCGGGAGATGACCTGAAACAGAGCCTGCGCGACACTCTTTGCAGGAATGTTGCGCAAAGGCACTGCCTCGGGATATCGCGTTGCGTAATCCACTAGGACTAACACAAAGCGATATCCGCGTGCACTCCGGTGAAATGGCCCGATGAGGTCCATGGCGATTCGCTCAAATGGGACCTCCATTAACGGCAGAGGACGCAAAGGCGCCCTCGGAATGGCCGGCTGGTTTACCAACTGACACTCCGGGCAGGATGCACACCAACGGCGCACATCCCCCCCGAATGCCTGGCCAATAAAATCGGGCCATTATCCGGTCCAGTGTTTTCTCATATCCCATGTGGCCAGCCATCGGGTTATAGTGAGCCGCCTGGAAAATAATTTCCCGACGGCTTCTCTGCACCAACAACTGGGTATTTTCCTGACCTGACTGAGTGTCACGACTCACTCTATACAATCTGTCCCTAATCAATGAAAAGTGCGGGTATGACTGTGCTGCGTCAGGGCGCACCAACTGACCATCAATTCGTATCACTTGGTCAAAGGCTGAGCGTAGAGTATCATCCCGAGAACCACTCCCACACTCCGCCCCCTCCACAGCTGAGCCACCCACGCCCGCCACCACAATCTCATTGGATGATGCATCATGAAGTCTACTGCCAGCAGCACATTAAAGACATGTCATGTGATTGGTTGGGGTGATGAGGCATTAAAATGAGCCGATACATTTCCAACACTGACGCATTTAACGTGTCTGATATGTTGCCGTGCTTCTTGTCTCGTCCTCTCAGCGGTGCCGGTGTTATATTTTGCTGTGATTACGGTCTTGACTTCCTCATATGCGTTCATGATCATCTCCTGCTCGTCAGCGGAGAACAAAGAGGCTCTTTCTTTGACTTTATTTCACATTGTACTGTTAGAACATCATGGTTTCTGTGATCCACGCTTCCCCCTTTAGAAGTAGGACGGGCACGCGCAACCATCCTGATCCTGATCGTCTGGGTCGGATTAACGAGACAGTTTGAGAGCATCAGCCTCGGAGAAACCGAGATAGCCTGACTTCAATCATCTCGTTAATGTAGGCTGCTAAAGGACGTTTGATCAACTTAGTGAACCACTACGAGGAACGGGGCCCTGATCTGATGTATAATGTTTGTGTTTCAGGTCTGATGTATAATGTTTGTGTTTCAGGTTCTCCTTCCTGAAGGTTAAACTGGCTTCAGGTGTCAGCACCTTCAACAGAGGACCTGAAGGAGTCGAGGCTAAAATCCAGCTAATCAACACGTAAGATCTCATAACACACATCCTTTCAAACTAAAACTCAACCAACAGCTGCTGTTTCCTGTCCACATGTTTTCCTTTGAAAGACCAACAGGATATAACCCTTGATTCTTTTCAATTCAGGTGAAACGTCAGGGGTCATGTTAAAATGTTATTAGTTGTAAGTGTATTCATCCCTTAATATTTTATAATAAACAATCCATTATCATCACTCTGGTGTCAGTGTGAGCAGCAGAACATCAAAGGTTAAGTATCACTTAATGTTTAGCTCATTCAAAAATACAGTTTTTCACTTGTGAAACTTATCTAACAACTTAAATTAATAATTAAGTCAAACAAAGAAAATATTTTCCCAGTTTGTTCTGAATCAACAACAATAATAATGTGTTTTAGGCTGTACAACATGAGTGTGGATGACGCAGCAGAAATCGACTGGGACAAGGTCGCTCAGACTGTCGGGTGAGGTCAAACGTCAGCTGATGGATCAAGAGATAAAAGAGAAACTAAAGACTTAAACCAGTAACATTAGTAGCAGTAATACTAGTGTTTATGTAGTATTGTGTTCTTGTGTTTCAGAAAAGTGACTCCTGTGTGTGTTCAGAAGACTTTCCACAGCCTGAAAGTTTCCAGAATTCCCAACTGGACCAGTTTATCCTACGGAGGTCAGTACTGCAATACTTTATATGTCAGTACTGCAATACTTTATATGTCAGTACTGCAATACTTTATATGTCACTACTGCAATACTTTATATGTCAGTACTGCAATACTTTATATGTCAGCACTGCGATACTTTATGTGTCAGTACTGCGATACTTTATGTGTCAGCACTGCGATACTTTATATGTCAGTACTGCGATACTTTGTGTCAGCACTGCGATACTTTATATGTCAGTACTGCGATACTTTGTGTCAGCACTGCGATACTTTATGTGTCAGCACTGCGATACTTTGTGTCAGCACTGCGATACTTTATATGTCAGTACTGCGATACTTTATATGTCAGCACTGCGATACTTTATATGTCAGCACTGCAATACTTTATATGTCACTACTGCAATACTTTATATGTCAGCACTGCGATACTTTGTGTCAGTACTGCGATACTTTATGTGTCAGTACTGCAATACTTTATATGTCACTACTGCAATACTTTATATGTCACTACTGCAATACTTTATATGTCAGCACTGCAATACTTTGTGTCAGCACTGCGATACTTTGTGTCAGTACTGCAATACTTTGTGTCAGCACTGCGATACTTTGTGTCAGTACTGCGATACTTTATATGTCAGCACTGCGATACTTTGTGTCAGCACTGCGATACTTTATATGTCAGCACTGCGATACTTTATGTGTCAGCACTGCGATACTTTATGTGTCAGCACTGCGATACTTTGTGTCAGTACTGCGATACTTTATATGTCAGTACTGCGATACTTTGTGTCAGCACTGCGATACTTTATATGTCAGCACTGCGATACTTTATGTGTCAGTACTGCGATACTTTGTGTCAGTACTGCGATACTTTGTGTCAGCACTGCGATACTTTGTGTCAGCACTGCGATACTTTGTGTCAGTACTGCGATACTTTATATGTCAGCACTGCGATACTTTGTGTCAGTACTGCAATACTTTGTGTCAGCACTGCGATACTTTGTGTCAGTACTGCAATACTTTGTGTCAGCACTGCGATACTTTATGTGTCAGCACTGCGATACTTTGTGTCAGTACTGCGATACTTTATATGTCAGCACTGCGATACTTTGTGTCAGCACTGCGATACTTTATATGTCAGCACTGCGATACTTTATGTGTCAGTACTGCGATACTTTATGTGTCAGTACTGCGATACTTTATGTGTCAGTACTGCGATACTTTATATGTCAGTACTGCGATACTTTATATGTCAGCACTGCGATACTTTGTGTCCGCACTGCGATACTTTGTGTCCGCACTGCGATACTTTATGTGTCAGTACTGCGATACTTTGTGTCAGCACTGCGATACTTTATGTGTCAGTACTGCGATACTTTATATGTCAGCACTGCGATACTTTATATGTCAGCACTGCGATACTTTATATGTCAGCACTGCGATACTTTGTGTCAGCACTGCGATACTTTGTGTCAGCACTGCGATACTTTATATGTCAGCACTGCGATACTTTGTGTCAGCACTGCGATACTTTGTGTCAGCACTGCGATACTTTGTGTCAGTACTGCGATACTTTATATGTCAGCACTGCGATACTTTGTGTCAGCACTGAGATACTTTATGTGTCAGCACTGCGATACTTTGTGTCAGCACTGCGATACTTTATGTGTCAGCATTGCGATACTTTATATGTCAGCACTGCGATACTTTGTGTCAGCACTGCGGTACTTTATGTGTCAGCACTGCGATACTTTATATGTCAGCACTGTGATACTTTGTGTCAGCACTGCGATACTTTATATGTCAGCACTGCGATACTTTATGTCAGCACTGCGATACTTTATATGTCAGCACTGCGATACTTTGTGTGTCAGCACTGCGATACTTTATGTGTCAGCACTGCGATACTTTGTGTCAGCACTGCGATACTTTATATGTCAGCACTGCGATACTTTGTGTCAGCACTGCGATACTTTATATGTCAGCACTGCGATACTTTATGTGTCAGCACTGCGGTACTTCATGTGTCAGCACTGCGGTACTTTATGTGTCAGCACTGCGATACTTTATATGTCAGCACTGCGATACTTTGTGTCAGCACTGCGACGGTGTATGTGTCAGCACTGCGATACCTTATGTCAGCACTAGGGGTGCTTTATCTTAGTGTATAATGTACTTCATAAAGTACACAGCGTCCCGTTCATGAACATAAACATTAAAGACGTAACCTGTGACGTCACTTCCTGTTGTAACCTGTGACATCACTTCCTGTTGTCCAGAGGTCATCGACTTCCTGCAGCTGAAGGTGGCTCCTCTCCTGGAGAAGAAGCTGAGGAGACTCGGCCGACAGAAGAAGCAGGAGACGCAGGAGGAGACGCAGGAGGAGAGACACTTCCTTCTGTCCGACGTCATCTCCTCACACGACGAAGACGACGACTTCACCGAGTTGGACAACAGTCAGCTGACAGCCGGCCAATCGGGACGCAGATAGCTGTAGTGACATCACTTCCTGTCAGAGTGGGACTAAAGATTTAATCCTCACAGTTCACCATCAAATGTTAATTTGTGTCAAATATATATATATTCCAACTAAGAATATAAAGTGTGTCCGTGTGTATTTAGTAAAGGACTATAGTCAGAGATGACTGACAACAAACGGACAAACTGTTATTTTGCTTTATTATTGCTGCTTAAAAACAATTAATTCTGTCAGAAAGGACGTTTAGTTTTTAGTGTGTATTGACAGAGCAGGAAGTGACATCACAGCTGACCAATGGAGACACATTCTGATCGGATCAGTGGGATTTTATTCTGAAGATCCTAATGATTGATTTTCAGGCTGTTTCTGATATTTTATGTCTTCAACGTTGTAATGAAAGATTTTTTGACAAATTTAAGTCTAAGTTTATTTTTTACATATTTTACATAGAACTTTAAAAAACGATTTATGAGCATAAAAATATGTTTTAATGATCGTCTGGAGAATTCAATGTCAAAGATAATGTTTTTATTAATTTATTAATTTACAGACAACATTAAAGCCATTGAGTGTCTAAAGAAACAGGTTTAGATATTTAATAAATTCATTTATTTAATAAATTCATTCATAATCTAATCAGAATTTCTTTGAAATAATAAATATTTTACACAAACATTCAGATTCATACAAACGTCACATGAGTTCATCATCACACATAACTACATGGCCATGAAGTCCATCTGAAGAGGAGCATTGTGGGTAGTGGAGGTCATCTGAAGAGGAGCATTGTGGGTAGTGGAATCCATCTGAAGAGCATTGTGGGTAGTGGAATCCATCTGAAGAGGAGCATTGTGGGTAGTGGTCATCTGGCCGTGATGGCCTGCAGGCTGCTGGTCCTCTTCATGATGTTCGGCACAAAATGGAGTCCTGAGGCTCTCTCGATGGTTTCTATGGGAACCAGGAAACGCTCCAGAGGAACCTGCTCATCTATTGGTTCGTTGGGTAAAATGTACGACCGAAGCTCCACCCCTTTACCATCTACCTGTTCCAGGATCAGCACCTGAGGAGAACCAGTCAGCTGACAAGTCAACACCATCATCATCATCATCATTATTATTATTATTATCATCATCATCTAAAGTCTTGTTATCTTGAAGTGTTTCTGTAACTAGACTAGTCATGCTGTATGTATGCTGCCATACACTTTGGCCAGGTTAGGAGACAGCTGGAGAGACTCCACCAAAGAAAGAAACTATTTTTATTGTCATATACATATCCACAAAATTTGACTTCTGCATTTGACCCATCCCTGTATATAGGGAGCAGTGGGCTGCCAATGACAGGCGCCGGGGAGCCGTTATGGGTTCAGTGTCTTGCTCAGGGACACTACGACACGTGACACGTCCCAGTCAAGGATCGAACCGTTGACCCTGCGGTTACCAGACAACCCTCTTAACCCAGTGAGCCACGGTCACCTGGCAAGGCTGAAGGACCTGATGGCATCAGCCCCAGGGTCCTGAAGACCTGCGCCATCCAGCTGTCTTAATGTCCTGCAACACCTCTTCAAACTGAGCCTGAAGCAGGAGGAAGTCCCGGTGCTGTGGAAGACGTCGTGCCTGGTTCCTGTACCGAAGAAGACGACACCATCTGGCCTCAATGACTACCGACCAGTTGCCCTCACATCCCATATGATGAAGGTGCTGGAGAGGCTGGTCTTGGCCCACCTCCGACCACAGGTGAAATCCTCACTGGACCCTCTGCAGTTTGCATATCAGCCTCGTGTGGGGGTGGACGACGCCATCATCTACCTGCTGCAGCGAGCTCAGTCGCACCTGGATGAACCGGTGGCTCTGTGAGAATCACTTCCTTTGACTTCAGTGCATTCAACACCATCCAACCAGTGCTGCTGAGTGAGAAGCTGCGGGTGGTGGGGGTGAACGCGTCCACCGTCTCCTGGATCACTGACTACCTCACGGGCAGACCACAGTTTGTCCCACTGGGCCGTGTGCTGTCTGATACGGTGGTCAGTGATATTGGAGCCCCACAGGGAACTGTTCTGTCTCCCTTCCTGTTCACCTTGTACACCACTGACTTCCAGTACAACTCTGGGTCATGCCATCTGCAGAAGTTCTCTGATGACTCTGCAGTGGTCGGGTGTGTAAGGGACGGACGGGAGGAGGAGTACAGGGCAGTAGTGGAGGACTTTGTGGAGTGGGCCGGTAGAAATCACCTGCGTCTGAACGTGACCAAGACCAGAGAGATGGTGGTCGACTTCAGGAGGAAGACGACGGCTCCACAACCACTGAGAGTTCTGGGAGAGGATGTGGACATGGTGGAGGAGTACAAGTACCTGGTGTCTCCATCGACAGCAGACTGAACTGGAAGACCAACATCAACGCTGTGTACAAGAAGAGGAGGAGTCGACTCTTCTTCTTGAGGAAACTTCCATCCTTCAACGTGTGCAGCAAGATGTTGGAGATGTTCTACAGTCTGTTGTGGCCAGTGCACTGTACTTCTGTAGTCTGCTGGGGGAGCAGCATTGGAGCCGGAGACACCAACAGACTTAACAAACTAGTTAAGAAGGCCGGCTCCATCATTGGCTGCAAACAAGACAATCTGGAAGAGGTGGTGGAGAGGAGGACACTGAAGAAACTATCATCCATACTGGATAACCCGGACAGTCGGACTCACCTTGAAGAAATGCGTTGGCACGGCGACGTGGTTTCGTCCTAAAACTTGATATCTGACGTAGAGTTTCCCATCAGCCTCCTGCCTGAAACACACACACACCTGGTGATGTGGTCCTGTAGCCCCTCCCACACCACAGAAGAAGAAGCGGTTACCTGGGCAGGTAGAGCGGTCCGGTGCAGACGTAGACGTTAAGGTAACGTTTGGTGAGAGAGCGACACAGTTTCTCCAGATTGTTCCAGGTGTTCTGGTTCAGGTGAGGGTTCTGTGTGTGACATCATCAGATCAGATAGTGTTGTACACACACAGAGACACACACACTGACTGTGTGTGTGTGTGTGTGTGTGTGTGTGTGTGTGTGTGTGTGTGTGTGTTCACCTGTGGGGCCACGTTGCTCAGGTAGAAAGTGTCTTCCATCGCTTTCTGACTCCACTTGTGATTGGCTGCAGCTGCCAGGTGACCTCTGTCGAAGCCACTCCCCCTAAAGTCTGCGTTGGTCGACCTGTGGAAAATGTGCACGCTGGGGGGGGTTTCATTTGTTGTGTAAACCATAAAATAATGTAAACATGTATGGAAATATGCTAGTATGCTAGGGCTATATGCTAGGGCTGTATGCTAGGGCTGTATGCTAGGGCTGTATGCTAGGGCTGTATCCTGGGGCTGTATGCTAGGGCTGTATGCTAGGGCTATCATAGGGCTGTATGCTAGGGCTATCATATGGCTGTATGCTAGGGCTATCATAGGACTGTATGCTAGGGCTATCATATGGCTGTATGCTAGGGCTATCATAGGACTGTATGCTAGGGCTATCATAGGGCTGTATGCTAGGGCTATCATAGGGCTGTATACTAGGGCTATCATAGGGCTGTATGCTAGCGCTGTATGCTAGGGCTATCATAGGGCTGTATGCTAGGCCTGTATGCTAGGGCTATCATAGGGCTGTATGCTAGCGCTGTATGCTAGGCCTGTATGCTAGGGCTATCATAGGGCTGTATGCTAGGGCTATCATAGGGCTGTATGCTAGGGCTATCATAGCGCTGTGCACTTGCTCACTTTGACATTCTCCACCACAGCTTGAACAGATGACTCAAAGGATGCACATCCTGCCCACAGAGCCTAACCACATAAACATGCTATAATAATAATAATAATAATAATAATAATAACGGTATGACGGTAGACTAGCTATCGGAAGCGGTAAGCCCAAACTAGGACATAAGCATCCTATGACAAGTAGACGAACAGAACACATAAATACCGAAGACTCCAGTCTCATTCTCTCGGCCTGCGCTATGTAGCATTTTAGCACTCCTTAACGCAACATTTAGCATTATAATCCTTAATATTGAATGACTTTTCCTAATTTAATGGGGACAACTGGGTAAACATAAACTCAACATGTTGATATGTAAAGTTATATGTAAAGCCATTAAAACACCCAAAAAATATCTCTTTCCAATTGTTGGTCAATCAGTGAGATTTGATGGTGATCTGCATATTTCTCCATAGTAACAGGGATTCTGGATGTGTACGGGTTTGGGTGTCAGGGGGGGGTTGTTTTATTTAAAAGGCTATTTAGGTAGTCAACAAAAAACTAAGTACCTGATGCATAAACTTTGGTAGCAATTTTAATTATAATAATGTTCTGCAGGTTCAAATTGCTGGGGTCAAGATGATAACAGGTGTTAGTCCATGTGAAGGTAACAGGAGGCTTAAATGTTGCATAAATGAATGTTGACATGTTTGATATGTCAGGTAATGAGTTGGAATAAAGTTGAATAAGGAGTTGAAACACAGGTGGGTGATACTTTATACTGTCTGCTTTATAAACACTTCTGACCCCAGAGGACAACACAAGGGGTTTAAAACGGGACATGACATAATAGCATAAATCTCCACACATAACAGATATCGCACCTTAACGGACAAATAGCATTATTATAGCGTAACCTTCGGGACATCACATGAATACATCTGCTTGCTTGTTGTATAAACCTGTAGAGGAAATAAAACTCCTCTGATATGCCCACTCAAGGGATATATACATTTTGTGCTCCTAGTGAACCCCCCCGCTGACACAGCTCTAAGACGGGGCTTCTTCCTGTGACGTGAAGGTGAGTGTGTATTCTTCCTATAAACCTGAGACTGGTGATACATAAAACAACAAGGCTGTTCAGTGGGGAAGTCCACCCACAGGTGCTACCTGCCTCAGAGTTCAACCGTCTACTCTTCTCGGCGAAGTGAACCTTTGTTAACCGGACCCCTTAACAAAACAATCCTCCTTGGAATCGTGAGTAAGGAATCTAGGAGGCGGGAGGCGGCAGCATCCTGGTGAAACTAGATGGACTACTAAAGACGAGAGGCCTACAGCAGACCGGCCGAGGCTCTCATGTCACACTTGATAGAAAAGCCCACCGGGGGGGGGGGGGGGATTTGCTGAAGAGAGAAAACGCAACACATTACTTCCACCCGTCTGACATCATGCTTCCACCTGTCTTCCTGTTTATTTCTGTCTCACCTGTCGTCCTCTTTGAAGTCGCAGTACTTCCTGTCTGATGGGCCGCTCAGGGAGGCGGGGTTTAACCTCTCTATTACCCAGGATGCAGTGCGTGTGCGGGGGTCGTACGAGGTGACGTAGGACTCTCTGGTTTTGATGTTGGCCAATGAGGGAAAGCCGTACTTCATCATGGCTCCTGACCCACCTGGACTCACCTGGTCAACACACAACAGGTGTGTTAGGGGTAAGGTAGGGTTAACCCTAACCCTAACACACCTGTTGTGTGGGTAAGGTAGGGTTAACCCTAACCCTAACACACCTGTTGTGTGGGTAAGGTAGGGTTAACCCTAACAAGTCGAGATAGAAAGCTTCAGTGTTCATTTGTTCACACTGAATAAAGTTTCATCAAAGCAGACGATCATATTCAGTTTTTACATAAAATGATTATCATCAACAATAGAAGACGATACACATGACATCACTTCCTTATACACGTGTGTACAAGGTAAACACAGTATTTACACACACGACTACATGTGTATAAATACTGCGTGTGAATGAACATGTACATCACTGTCTGAAGTTATAGCATTATTATTAATATTGTTTACAGTCAACATCACTTCTCACTTGTGCTCCATTTAAAATCTGAGGAAACTTAAAAAATAAATATATAAAGTTTTTTGAATGAGGTCATTGTTTCTCTTTTTTAAACTAACAATCACAGAAACAAACTTTACTTCACTTCTTCATTTGAATAGAAACCTCATCTGATATGTTCCACATGTGTTATAACATATAATATTATATAATATAATACACACACCGTCAGCTCGGAGGCCTGGACTCTCGGTACCGGGACCACCGGGACTCTGCTCAAAAGACCCGGATGAGGACCGTGTTTCTCCTCCTCCTCAACCCGGCCGCTGAGGCTCAGCAGGCGGATCGCTGAAGCTCCGATTCCCGCTCCAACCAACAAGGTCGCTCCGGTCCGAAACCACAGCTTCATGCTGCCAGAATATCATCTGCTGGGGACGCGGTCTGATGACGTCAGGATTTGGCGTGAACTACTTCCGGTAAACAGAAACCTCTTTCCTTCTCTTTTATAAATAATGTATTTATTGAAACATGATTTCTTCTATTTACAAGCTCCAAACTGAGTCTGTTGTAAAAATATACTTAATCTGTAGTAAAAAATGTACTTAATCTGTAGTAAAAAACAATACTTAGTCTGTAGTAAAAATATACTTAGTCTGCAGTAAAAAATATACGTAATCTGTAGTAAAAAACAATACTTAGTCTGTAGTAAAAATATACTTAGTCTGTAGTAAAAAATATACTTAGTTTGTAGTAAAAAATATACTTAGTCTGTAGTAAAAAATATACTTAGTCTGTAGTAAAAATATACTTAATCTGTAGTAAAAAATATACTTAATCTGTAGCAAAAAACAATACTTAGTCTGTAGTAAAAATATACTTAGGCTATAGTAAAAACAATACTTAGTCTGCAGTTAAAACAATACTTAGTCTGCAGTAAAGACAATACTTAGTCTGTAGTAAAGACAATACTCAGTCTGTAGTAAAGACAATACTTAGTCTGTAGTAAAAACAATACTTAGTCTGTAGTAAAAACAATACTTAGTCTGTAGTTAAAACAATACTTAGTCTGTAGTAAAACAATACTTAGTCTGTAGTAAAACAATACTTAGTCTGTAGTAAAAATATACTTAGGCTATAGTAAAAACAATACTTAGTCTGCAGTTAAAACAATACTTAGTCTGCAGTAAAGACAATACTTAGTCTGTAGTAAAGACAATACTCAGTCTGTAGTAAAGACAATACTTAGTCTGTAGTAAAAACAATACTTAGTCTGTAGTAAAAACAATACTTAGTCTGTAGTTAAAACAATACTTAGTCTGTAGTAAAACAATACTTAGTCTGTAGTAAAGATATACTTAATCTGGAGTAAAAAATATACTTAATCTGTAGTAAAAATATACTTAATCTGTAGTAAAAAATATACTTAATCTGTAGAAAAAATATACTTAGTCTGTCGTAAAAGTATACTTAGTCTGTAGTAAAAAATATACTTAATCTGTAGAAAAAATATACTTAGTCTGTTGTAAAAATATACTTAATCTGTAGTAAAGATATACTTAGTCTGTAGTAAAAAATATACTTAGGCTGTAGTAAAAACAATACTTAGTCTGCAGTAAAGACAATACTTAGTCTGTAGTAAAGACAATACTCAGTCTGTAGTAAAGACAATATTTAGTCTGTAGTAAAAACAATACTTAGTCTGTCGTTAAACAATAATTAGTCTGTAGTTAAAACAATACTTAGTCTGTAGTAAAAACAATACTTAGTCTGTAGTTAAACAATACTTAGTCTGCAGTAAAAACAATATTTAGTCTGTAGTTACAACAATACTTAGTCTGCAGTAAAGACAATACTTAGTCTGTAGTAAAAACAATACTTAGTCTGTAGTAAAACAATACTTAGTCTGTAGTAAAACAATACTTAGTGTGTAGTAAAAACAATACTTAGTCTGTAGTTACAACAATACTTAGTCTGTAGTAAAGACAATACTTAGTCTGTAGTTAAAACAATACTGACCGTAAATAAAAAAAGTTTATTTTATTCTTATAAAAAGAACAAATTACAGCAAAAGAAAAACAGAAGAAAAACAATAACATACACACACACTTTATATATAATGATATATATATATATATATATATATATAGATACATATTAGTATTGTCTTTATTACATTGCCATTTATTAATCCACATAATCCAGCCAAACACAATAGAAACATTTGTGTCCATAGTATAATTGTGTATTCATGTTGGTTTACACACCTTCTGTTTTCAAACAGTGTTGATGGGAAATGTAGTTCCTCAGTGTATTTTATCAGTATATTGACCCAGACAGCTGAGTTCTCCTGTTCTTCCTGCATCCACACGCAATGCATCCTGGTACATGTAGGCACATCTGTACTGAAGTGAGCTGAGACTACACTGAGGCTTAAATGGGCTACATTTACCATCAGCACTGATTCATCCACATAAAAGGCTTTGAATGTGAAACGTTCTTCACAGTTTTTTCTTATTTTCTCATCTCGGTTCTCAAAGTGAAGACACATTTATTTCGTCTTTAAATGTGATGACTCAACACGTATACAGGAGATGAAGAAACTTCCTCACAAGTGAATCCAGGTGGACCAATGTGTCATTTCCCTTCCTGTTCAAACAAACATTTACATCCTCTTCAATATTCATTGCTCTGAGATGTCATCAGTGGGCGTGGCCCGGGGTATGTGGGCGTGGTTAACGGAGGTTGTAGGAGATTAGACTGAGGGTCAGCAGGTAAAGGTGTGAGGTCGGAGAGGAGGAGCTCCCAGCGTTGTTGAGGCAACCGCTCTTCTTCAGACAGACCTTCTTATCACAGAACGCACCTGCACACACAACATCATCATGACACC
>JAFEUB010000237.1:85000-117500 GCA_024529925.1 Ophthalmolycus amberensis | reverse complement strand
ACATAACATTAAGGAGCAGTTTTTGTTTTTTATGCTTATGTGTTGCTAAGAAGACACCCCAGAAGATGGGTCACTCAGGTATAGTTCCATCATTGTTCAAAGTCAAAGAATAACTTTATGATGTTAGTTGTAATGAATAAATATATTTTAAAATCAAGTACATTTCTCTGGCATTTATAGTTTTCTGCTGTACCGAAACGTACCGAACCGTGGCTCCACTGTATCGTACCGAACCCAACCGTGAACTTTGTGAACCGTTACACCCCTAATATATATATAATCCTGCTGAGCAGGGATTTTAGGGACGGGAGCAGCAAGAGGGGGGCGGGGCGGGAACAGCTGTTGACGCAAACAGGAAGTCCTCTGTAGGGTAGGCCGTCTCATTTTGGAGACCACACGGTCTAGCCTACGCGGTCCTCAAAGGACGCGGCCCACGTAGACCACGAAGGCTGGGTCCTCCGAAGGATGTAGACCCTGAATTGAGACACAGCTTGTGTGTATACGTCTATTTGTGTGTGTCTGTGTGTGCGTATATGTGTGTATGTGCGCGTGTGTGAGTGTATTACTGACCAACACAGACGTCCTCGTCCTCCAGTGGCAGTGAGGTGTTTCTATAGTATCCGAGGCGACAGTACTGACAGTTCTGACCTCGTGTGTTGTGTTTACAGCTCACACATGTGACCACGTTGATGAAGTCGATGTAGCTGCAGCGGTTCGAGTGACCGTTACACTCGCAGTCTGACAGAGACACAGACACACCTGTCAGAACACCTGGACACAGCTTCATGCGACCTCACAAGTAATATATGACATCATAACTGAAGTGAAGTGTTGCATCATAACGTGTTTGCCCTTTTTCTTTTACCTGCTTCCTCTGTTTTCCACTTACCTAGGAGACGAGTACCTGGAACTAAATTTGGGATAAAACATGATTGTCTGTTTTGTTTTTAGTAGTGCTGGGCAACGATTAAAATATTTAATCGCGATTAATCGCATGGATTTTTTGCGATTAATCGCGATTAATCTCATTGTTATGGCAAAGTTCAATGATGAATTATAAAGTAGTGTATTGCGCACTTTTATTTTAAAAGTACTGCTATATGAACAAAGGGGCAATAACATTTGGTTCACGAGATGCAGGCAGCATGTTTCATACTTAATGTGAATATAATTCATACTTTGTTGGCATCTTATTCTGAAAACCGGATGTTGGTCTGAAGAAACCGGATGTTGTCTCACGTTAATGTTTCCGCTAACTTTCAAAGTCCTTCGCTCGCTCCCGATCTGTGGCGTTTAAATGCGTTTACGGTGAATGTCAGCATATAGGTGCACTAACATGTAAGTGTCTGCTGAGTTGACCACGGAGATCTGAGTGTCTGCTGACTTTACCGCAGCGATGTCCAGTAGTCTCCAGGGAGAGCAGCGGAAGTCGCCTTTTCTCTACGGCAACCCTGAAGGGACATCATATCTCCAATACAACACGATAAACAGTCTGACTATAGGATGTTTGCTGGCTTTTATCCCACTGTTCTTGTCATCCTCTTGTTGTTATGTATATGTATTGTCTCTTGCCTTTCAATTAAAAAAAAAAAGAAAAAATGTTTTTTTTTTTATTTAAAAAAATATGCGTTAACGCGCGATAAAATAATTGTCGGCGTTAATTAATGAATGCGTTGACGCGAAATTAACGCGTTAACTTGCGTAGCACTAGTTTTTAGTTTAATCTTCTACGTGTGCAACATAGTGTATTTATTAGTGCTGGGCAACGATTACAATGTTTAATCGCGATTAATCTCATTGTTATGCGCAAAGTTCAATAATGAATTAAAAAGTAGTGTATTGAGCACTTTTATTTTAAAGTACTGCTATATGAACTAAAGGTCAATAACATTTGGTGTAAACACTTTAAACACATCAGGTTGTTGTTAGCAGCAGTATTCCCTTTACACAGCAGCAGTTATAACACAGTTATAATGATTCTGATCATAGATATTCAGGTGTTCACAACTTTATCTTCATGTGTGTAAGAGATGATATTTAAATATACACCTTGAAAACTGCAAACCTATCTACATCATTTTTTTATGTTTGTTAAATTCTCAGCAGTGATAACTACATGATGCTTATTGTACATATTACGAACAAAACACTTTAAAAACTCATCATTTCTTTTTTGCTTTTTTGGTATTTAGGTCAGACACAATCGATAATATTGCGTTAACTTGCCCAGCACTAGTATTTATACATCATCTCAATGAAGCATATAGAAATGATGAACACACCCACCTACTGTACATAACCCCGCCCACATACAGGTGACAGACAGACAGCTGAGAGCAACATGAAGGCTGAGGAGACGGGTGTGTTTTTGTTTGTGTCTTGTATTTCATCTGTAGTGAGTATTCTTTCAACTTGAACCTCTTGTGACTTCACTTCATCACAGTGAATTGTAACATTTGTAACAGCGTTCGTTAGTATTTGGCTCCGCCCTCTCGAGTCACATGTGCAAAAAAAACAAGATGGCGACCCCCACACAATGCTGTCCACACAACAACCGTCCACCAACCGATGGGTGACGGTAAGGTGACCAGGTCCACTTCTTAAATAAGGTCTATGAGAGGAACCCGTTTACGATCGATCGCATCTGTTGTTCGTGGATAAAATAAACAGGAACACAACTTGGTTTATGTGGTGGTGTCCATTTAAAGAGGGAAATGGAATCTGTTCCAGGACCGGGACAGGTTAAGGGGGTCAGGACAGGTGAAGGGGACCAGGTGAAGGGGCACAGGACAGGGGAAGGGGACCAGGACAGGTGAAGGGGTCAGGACAGGTGAGGGGGTCAGGACAGGTGAAGGGGACCAGGTGAAGAGGGTCAGGTGAAGGGGGTTAGGACAAGTGAAGGGGGTTAGGACAAGTGAAGGGGGTCAGGACAAGTGAAGGGGGTCAGGACAAGTGAAGGGTGTCAGGACAAGTGAAGGGGGTCAGGACAGGGGACCAGGTGAAGGGAGTCAAGACAGGTGAAGGGGACCAGGCTGTCAGAGGTGGTCTTACCCTGGAAGGTGACGTAGGCAATTTTGGACAGCTGACTGAACTTTGGTCCTCCTGGAATCAGAATCTTCTGGGTCGCTTGGAAACAAAACAATATGTGTAACCATTGTAACGGGCAGGTAGCAGTAGAGGTCAGCGGGGGTCAGACCTGCTACTGAACTACTCATGACAAGTGAGGAGCAGCAGGTCTTTGTATTTTAAGTACTGTTACTACTACTGCTACTTGTACTACTAATACTCCCACATAAGGTCAGCCTCTACCAGCCAGTAGGGGGCTCTTCTATGACTGTTTCTTCATGTTTACCTTTTTGCTCGTAGCCTTTGTCATCTTTCTCCTTGTTTTTTTCTTTTGTTTCCTCTTTGGCCTCAGTGACTGTTTGGTTCAACAGAGAAGGAAAGATTTGAAATGTGTAGGAAAGAAGTTTATTTGAGTACTGTTTGATTTATCAACATGTGAAGCTGCTTCTGCTACAGCTGCTCTGATGGAAACTCAAGTTTACAGAGTTTATCTGCAGGTTTTCAGTTGCATGTAGAGAAATACATCTTCTTCAGCATTGTGTCTCTTTATTCTCCGTACCTTTCTCCTCTTTTGGTTTGCCCATCTCCTCTTGTTCAGAGTCTTTCTTTTCATCCAACTCTGAACCTTCTGCTGGTCCACCGGCAGCTGAATCCTCTCCGGAAGACTTTCCTTTCATCTGAGCTGCAGACGTATCTAGTCCTTGATCATCTACTGCTGGAGGAAAATCCGGTATAGACCAGCACTTGTAGTATCTGGTTCAGGGGAATCTCGTCTAGTTGATTCCATTCCACCATTTCCTGCTTCCTGTGTATCTAGCCCTGCTGAGACAGAATCCAGTCCAGAATCGACTGAATTTGTTTCAGCGACAACAACAGATTGACGGGAATCATCTGGAACGTTCCCAGGATCACCAACAGGCACTGGTCCAGAATCTGGTTCAGGGTCAGCTGTATTTGGATCATCCGGAAAAGGGAAGCTGAAGTCAACAGGGGCCAAATCACCAGCAGGGTCAGATGGATCTAAGTTGGTGGTGCTTATGTCTAGTACAGCATCACCTCCTCCTTCAGAAGGAGGCAGCAATAATTCTTCAGGAGCATCAGGGGGAGGTACATCAGGGGAAGGCACATCTGGAAGAGGTACATCTGGAGGACGTTCATCAGGGGGAGGTACATCAGGGGAAGCTACATCAAGGGGAGTTACAGCTGGAGGAGGTACATCAGGGAAAGGTACATCAGGGGGAGGTACATCAGGGGGAGGTAAATCTGGAGAAGATACAGCTGGAGCAGGTACATCAGGGGAAGGTACATCAGGGGGAGGTAAATCTGGAGAAGATACATCTATCCGGATATCTGGAGTCCTAGAGGAGGGAGCATCCAGAGGAACATCTGAAGGAGGTACATTAGGATAGGGTACATCTGCAGGAGGCAGATCTGGAGAGGGTACATTGGGAAGAGGTACATCTGGAGGAGATACATTAGATGGTGATTCCTCAGGTGGAGGGACATTGGGAGGTGGTACTTCCGTGGGTACATCAATAGGAGGTAAATCAAGAGGTGGTACATCAGGAGCAGGAGAGGGTAAATCAAGAGGTGGTACATCAGGAGGAGGTATATTGATCAGAGGGTCTAGAGCAGCGGTTCCCAAACTTTTTAGGCCACGCACCCCCTTCTACATCCAGACCGGGTTCACGCACCCCCAATCCCCCCCCCCCCCCACACACACACACCTTAAAAAAAAAAGCAACAGAGCCGCATAAAAATCGGACTAATGAGAGAACAGTTTGCTCGCGCGTGGCGTTTGTTTACAAGATAAAAAACACAAAAAACTCTTCCTGCACCGTGCCTTCGAAAAGGTAACGGACGTACACCAGACGATTGGCCAGATTGGCCACATCTGTAGGCTCGTCTACTTGCAGAGAGTAAAACTCACTCTTCTTCACGCGACCGATTAATGTAGCCAGGATGTCTTTGGACAAAGCATCGATGCGCGCGACACAGTGTTGTTGGACGCGGGATCACGTCCAACTTGTTTGCTTCTCTCTCTCCAATCATACATTCCACCATCTCTTTAACATTTTTTTCCCTCTCCACCACCGCCTCTCCTTCTCCCTATTACGCGGTCAGAATACTACCACAACACGCCGCCTGTCTCCGGCAGAAATGCGCTCATACACACACGCACCTCCCCAGCAACGAGGCACATCACCCGGTCACAATACCTCCAGAATATCCCCCGGGTGAAATCCGGGACTTGGTTTTATGGTTCCGAGTGGCGGGCGCTCACCCGTTGGCGCCGGGACGCGAGGTCTCCAGCCGCCCCCGCCGCGAGGCACCCGATCGTCAGGTCTGTCAGCCCTCGGAACAGGCCGCGGGGCAACAACTCGTGGGTGGCGGGGTAGAGGCGAGGCAGATCACAGAAAAATAATAAAGACTAAAGTATGGCAAAGATATGTTGATGAGAAACGTATTTGTAATACGTCAAACACAAACGTAATCAGGGAGAAAATACGTTTGTGGTCAAACGTAATTGAGAATGCATTTTAGTTTTGGGGGAACGTAATTTTTAGGAGACGGGACTGCACCGCCATTACATTTTTTCTCTCGCGCACCCCCTAGAGGCAGCTCGCGCACCCCCAGGGGTGCGCGCACCACACTTTGGGAATCCCTGGTCTAGAGGAACATCAGGAAAAGTTGTGTTAGCTCCTGTTGCGGGTGGAGCATCTCCAGCCCGATTGGTTGGGTCTGACTCAATGGATGCAGTATCTCCAGATGAAGCCCTGTCACCGGCTGGGGTTATTTCTGAGATGGTTGTTGTTGGTGTTCCAGTTGATGTTGTAGACCCATCAGCAGGTAAGGTAGTACTGGTGATCAAGTTCGTAGTACCAATCCCAGAGAGGGTGGAGTCTTCGTTGTCTGGTGAGGAGGTGGAGTCAGAGGGCGTAGTCACTGGGTCAGAAATAGACACCTCAGAGTCAGTACTGCGGCCTGGGATAGTGGGACTGTTAGTACTGGTGGAACTGGAGGTGCTAATAGTGGTACTGGGAGTGGTGGTGTCTTGTACTGTGGGAGCTGGTTTGTCTCCAGTCTCCAGAGGTGGACTGCTGGATGAAGATGTGTCCGCCGTAGGTTCTGTTGTACTGCTAAAGTCTGGAAACGCATCTATAGTACTAACAGTACTACTGACAGTAGTAAAACCTGTTGTACCAGTGTCAACTGTTGTAGTAGTAGAATCTACACTCGCTTTAAGAAAGTCACCAGTATCATTTGTACTAATGAAGTAAGTTTTAGAACTCGTATCAGTCATGATGCTATTGATGGTGAGATAATTGTCAGTGTCAAATACATCACTAGTAGTACTTGTTTCTGCAGTAGTAATACTTCATTTGTCAGTGGTAGTAGAAGTACTGGCTGTATTTGTGACAGTAGGAAGACTCACTGTGCTTGTAGACTCTGCATCAAAAGTCAACATGTATATAAAAATAGTTGTGGACCTGTCTGTTGTTGTGAGGTGAGGAGTAGAGGTAGTAGTGTCAATAGTGTTAGTAGTAGTAGTACTGTCAATAGGTGTGGTATATTCAGTTAAAGTAGTAGTAGTACTGTCAATAGGGGTGCTGTATTCAGTTAAAGTAGTAGTAGTACTGTCAATAGGTGTGGTATAGTCAGTTAAAGTAGTAGTAGTACTGTCAGTAGGGGTGGTATATTCAGTTAAAGTAGTAGTAGTACTGTCAGTAGGTGTGGTATATTCAGTTAAGGTAGTAGTAGTACTGTCAGTAGGTGTGGTATATTCAGTTAAAGTAGTAGTAGTACTGTCAGTAGGTGTGGTATATTCAGTTAAAGTAGTAGTAGTACTGTCAGTAGGTGTGGTATATTCAGCACTTGTAGTAGCTGTAGTAGCACTTGTAGTCGTAGCTGTAGTAGTGTCATTCACTCCATCTGATGGGGCAGAAGGTCTATCAGATGCTGCTGAGTTAGAATCCGCTGTCAGAGAAGAAGAGTTACGTCTCTTTAGTGAATCTCAGCTTTCTACTCGTTCAACTCTGCAGAACATGAAATGTTGCAAAATGTTCAGTTTACTAGAATGTGAATAGGAGAAGTCCCAGAAACCCGGCTCAGACCACGAGGCCAGCAGTAGACTTCAAAATAGATCACGTGTCACGAGACTGTTAAGGTTTCTGTCAGCTTCAAACAATGTTATCTTATCGGCTTGTAGAGCTCAGCTCAAAGTTGTCCTCTGGTGTTTTCTCCTGAACCAGAGTGAAGCCCACTGTGGAGTTTGAAGTTGTTTGTGTGAGCAGTTCAAACATAATGACAAATAATAATGAATATTTAAACACAGACTACCCCACCAAGCCTTAAACACTTCACCAACTCAGAGCCCTGAAACCAACGAGCCAATCAGTGAAACACATTCCACTCCGTCTGTAACGAGAATATCAACTTAACATATATATAAGATATATATAAGTATATAAAATATATATCGAAGTAAATAAGATATGTATAAGTAAATAAGATATATAAGATCCTCAATAAGAATCCGAATGTTCTCTTGTTATCACTTGTGTTTGTGAGTGTGTGAGTGTGTGTGTGTGATTGTGAGTGTGTGTGTGTGAGTGTGTGTGTGTGTGTGTGTGTGTGTGAGTGTGTGTGTGTGTGTGTGAGTGTGAGTGTGTGTGTGTGATTGTGAGTGTGTGTGTGTGTGTGAGTGTGAAGTGATTTACAAGGTAAAACTGACTAACACAGATTAAACACACACACCATCTGTCTCTAAACGACAGATTAACTCAGATGTTTCTCCCAGAATGCACCATTTAACTGACCACTCATGTGACCAATCAGAGCGAGGGATTTGATGATGTAATACAACCAATCAGTCTTGACATTCATTTGAGTATTTCAGTTCCACCTGATTTAATTTACTGTGTTGTTGTATTTTAGTATTTGTACATGATAATGCAACACTGACCACATTAGTGAAGGAGGAGGTGGGGATTAAATGGAACGTGACAAACAGGTGAACAGGTACACAGGTGAACAGGTAAACAGGTGAACAGGTAAACAGGTGAACAGTACTTACTGGCTGCTGTTTCTGCTGCCTCACCTGAAAAAGACACGTTACTGTTTTATTATGTCTGATGTCCACCGACTGATCTCTGAGTAAATGTGGTGTGTTCAGTACGTACAAGTGTGTGTGTGTGTATGTGTGCTGTCTGACAGGTACACGTGTCGGCAGTGTGTGTGTGTGTTCTGGTACTTACAGGTGTTGGCAGTGCCTTTGGGCAGCGGCAGGTATGATCCTGGTCTCCAGCTGCGGGATATGAACCCTGGTCCACAGAGCTGACAGTCTTGTCCACTTGTGTTGTGGTCACAGTCACACTGCAGCGTCGCATCACGTAACAAACACTGAGACGCATGCAGGTTACACTTACACCTGCAGGAAACACAAAGACACACCAGGAGTTCTCAGGAGTTCTCAGGAGTTCTCAGGTGTTCTCAGGTGTAGCTGGTTGTTAGACTGTACATACCTTGCAGGTACATCGATGTTAGAAATAGCGTAGAAGTATTTGAGCAGGTTGTCTCTCTGGACGTAGGTCCCTCCCAGAGCCGGGCGGAGGAGTCTCAGCCGGAGGTTGGTGAAGCTGAAGAAGTCTCTCAGACCCTTCGTGGTCTCCATCCGGGTGTACAGGGCGTCCATGTTGATCAGCTTTGGACCTGCAAACACCTCGAACCGAGCTCGCACCTCGAAAACCATCATCTTCTCCTCCTGTTGGTGGAACCATGACAGCCAGCTGACATGTTTGTCCTCCATTGATGCTGCTTATTGTTCAATCTCTATTCTCAGTGACTCATATCATTTAAATAACACTCTATCAACTCATTAGTGTTATCTGGTTCCCAGTATGACCAGTGTCAAGACCAGTTACCCACCTTGGCTCCGACCCAGCGGGAGTACTGCTCGGTACAGATGACCCGGGTTAAGTTACTCGGTGCTAAGTCTGAGACCCGTTTAGGAACCATACCGAACACCTCCAGACAGTCGTCAGCGTAGAACTGATA
The DNA here is from genome assembly GCA_024529925.1 of Ophthalmolycus amberensis. Taxonomy (NCBI): domain Eukaryota; kingdom Metazoa; phylum Chordata; class Actinopteri; order Perciformes; family Zoarcidae; genus Ophthalmolycus; species Ophthalmolycus amberensis. Next base: position 108,377 of record JAFEUB010000237.1, on the reverse strand, counting down.
CGGCTGCCACGTGACACCTGGAACACAAATACTGGTTAATATGGTTCATATTAACCAGTTATTATGGTTCATATTACCAGTTAACATGCTTCATATTAACCAGTTAATATGGTTCATATTACCAGTTAACATGCTTCATATTAACCAGTTATTATGGTTCATATTACCAGTTAACATGCTTCATATTAACCAGTTATTATGGTTCATATTACCAGTTAACATGCTTCATATTAACCAGTTAATATGGTTCATATTACCAGTTAACATGCTTCATAGTAACCAGTTAATATGGTTCATATTAACCAGTTATTATGGTTCATATTACCAGTTATTATGGCTCATATTACCAGTTAACATGCTTCATATTAACCAGTTATTATGGCTCATATTACCAGTTAACATGCTTCATATTACCAGTTAACATGCTTCATATTAACCAGTTATTATGGCTCATATTACCAGTTAACATGCTTCATATTACCAGTTAACATGCTTCATATTAACCAGTTAATATGGTTCATATTAACCAGTTATTATGGTTCATATTAACCAGTTATTATGGCTCATATTACCAGTTAACATGCTTCATATTAACCAGTTATTATGGCTCATATTACCAGTTAACATGCTTCATATTACCAGTTAACATGCTTCATATTAACCACTTATTATGGTTCATATTACCAGTTAACATGCTTCATATTAACCAGTTAATATGGTTCATATTAACCAGTTATTATGGTTCATATTACCAGTTATTATGGCTCATATTACCAGTTAACATGCTTCATATTAACCGGTTAATATGGTTCATATTAACCAGTTAATATGGTTCATATTACCAGTTCACACCACGACACTTTACTATGCAGTAACCAACCACGTACTAGTCACATGTGGATTTGGCATCCTCATGGCTCAGTACTGGTCCCTGTACTTTTCTCTGGTTTGGGTCTGTGAAGCCCCGTCAGATTCTGTAGTACTACCAGATAGTACTACCAGGTAGTACTGTCATAATGAAGTCTATTTCTATCGTCCAATATCAAATACTACCAGTAGTAGTACTGGTAGTACTACTGGTAATACTACTTCCAGGTAGTTAGGGTAGTAGTAATAACACATCATTCAGAGTGTCTGGAGGGAAATGATGGTACTACCTGACAGTACCCATAATGCACTACTGTAAGCTCAACTACACCTGTCAGTCATCTCCCAGGGCACAGTGGACCCCAGGAGTCTCCTGAAGTGGTACTGTTGTTGGCTCGTCTCTAGCTTTTATTTTGAAGGGCAGCTTTAGCTTTAACAGGAATAGGCTCAATCAAGTGAACTTTCAACATGTGGGATTATTTGTTTGTATTGATCCAGATCAGAGACCAGATCTCACGTTGGTACCAGCTGGTGTTCATTGGACCGACTCGACCCCCCCCCTTCCCCCCCACATGCTGGTACCAGCTGGTGTTCATTGGACCCCCCAGGACCAATCACCTTTGTCCATAGACTTCTCCAGCACCATGCCGGTCGGTCGGCCGTACTCGAAGGTGACGACGATGTCGTCCACAACCTCCAGGCTCTTGTTCCAGGACAGAGTGATGTTGGCCAATAGGGGTTCAGGATACCGTGACCATGTGACCGTCTGCCAGTAGGTGATCAGCCCCCCCCTCTCCCTGTCTCCCATCAGCTGAGGAGGGTGAGACAGGTCGGGGCTGGAGGCATCACACTCATCGCTGCACAGGTACGGGTTCTCCTGCAGAACGAGAACACACAGAGAACCCAGAGGTCAAATACTGAGGCGATGTTTTCCTCTTTTTAAATGTTCTCATGTTGTCAGTGAGATGTTCAAGTGGATAGAATTTGATATAGACAAAGCAGTTTGAGGTTGTAATTTTAAATGAGTAGTATGTGGTACTACGTGGTACAATACGGTACTAAGTCTGAAAAATAAAACTTTCTACGAAATGTCTGTTTGAGTTTATGGAGGAAGATTTTCGAGAAGATCTTAAGTATCAAACACGACCGTTCATTATTAAAGACTACTTTATTACTCTGTCGTATTTTTTTAAACGAAGCAACCAATCTACTTCCTGTTTACACCGGCACCATCACGTCCAGTGTACGTGAAGAGTCACGTGATATTGGTTACAGACTCTCCCGCAGCGTCTCGGTATCTGTTCCCTCCTGATTCAAACAGGTGAAAGGTTCATCCCTCCTCTGGTGATAAACCAGGCTGCACCAACATGCTGAATGCTATTGAGCCCCGTGACACTACTCCTTCACCAGCCCAGTTCTCCAGACCATCCTGCTTTGTAAAAGAAAACAAAAGCCCAAACAGAGAATCAACTCAGACACGCCCCTCAAGAGTCTCATCAGAGATTTGGCATTTCTGCTTTTTTGCTGTATTGAAACCGAACCGTACCGTACCGAACAGTACCGTACCGTACCGTACCGAACCGTACCGAACCGTACCGTACCGAACCGTACCGAACCGTGGCACCACTGTACCGTATTGAACCGATATACTGTATATATATATATATATATCGACAGTATATATGTATACATATAAGAATATCGGCCGATATATGGAGGTTTTACATGTTTTTTTAATAACTGATCCAGTATACGAAGTCTAGAAAGCCGTCAGTCTGTTGATGTCGTCTTCTTCCTGTTTTCTACCAACAGATGGAATCAAAGTAAAGACGTATATAAGTATATACATTATATAAGTATGTAAGATATATACTGTATATAACATTACATTACATGAGTCATTTAGCAGACGCGTTTCTCCAAAGCGACTTACATTACGGTAAGTGTATTCAACATCGGTTTTCGAGAGAACAACTAGTCACCAGAAGTCATAAGTGCATGTCCTTTCTTCAAACAAGCATCTAAGAGCATAAACCAGAGCCAGCGTAGAGTGCAGAAACAAACGAATGCAATAAGTGCCACAAACTAATATGAATACAGTAAGTGGTGAGTGAAGGTTCAGGTAGTGCTTCTTGAAGAGGTGAGTCTTCAGCCTGATGAAAGATGGGCAGCGACTCTGCTGTCCTGAGGTCAGTGGGGAGTTCATTCCACCACTGAGGGGTCAGGACAGGAAACAGACGCGACCGGGTCGATCGGCCGCAGGGACCTCTGAGCGACGGGGCGACCGATCGCCCCGAGGCAGCAGAGCGAAGAGGTCGGGCGGGGGTGTAGGGCTTGACCACGACCTGGAGATAGGAAGGAGCTGTTCCTTTCACTGCCCTGTAGGCTAGCACCAGAGTCTCACACTGGATGCTCTTACAGGGAGCCAGTGGAGAGAACGGAGAAGGGAAGTTGTGGGAGAACTTGGGGCGATTGAACACCAGGCGAGCTGCAGCTTTCTGGACAAGCTCCAGAGGTCTGATGGCCGACGCCGGGGCTCCGGCAAGTAGAGAGTTGCAGTAGTCCAGGCGAGAGATGACAAGAGCCTGGATGAGCACCTGCTCCGTCTCCTCAGTGAGGAACATCCTCAATAAGAATCCAATTGTTCTCTTGTTATCACTTGTTGGATTCGGTGGTGTGTGTGTGTGTGTGTGTGTGTGTGTGTGTGTCAGTGTAGGTGTGTATGTGTGTGTGTGTGTGTGTTAATCTGCTGTGTTAGAGGTTAAAGACTGTAATCTTCAGTCTCTGCAGATAAAGATTTAAATTACATCTTGTTAAATTCATTTAACTAAAGTTAACTAAGTAGCCCTGACTACAGTTTATGTTTCATTTATACCGACATAATGTCAATGACATATCATGTAGTACCCTGTTGTACTACGTAGTATGCTGCTGTACTACGTGGTACCCTGTAGTACCATATAGTACCGTGTTGTACCATGTAGTACTGTGTTATCAATATCAATATCAGTATCAATGTATTTATGTCCAATATAAATACTCTGCAATACAAACACTTCATACTTTCTACCTCATAATGTGTATTATATTGTATTCAGTTATTAAATGAGGGGTCACCGGAGGTCACAGCAACAGTTTTAATTTATTTGTTGAAGTATTTAGTTGTTTTTTAAATGTTTTTTATGTATTTTGTCCGTTAAATTTGTTTTACGGTTATTTTTTGTTTTGTGGGAATTCTACCTGATCAATAATTAACATTTAATTTTAGCTTCATAACATCTTTTACATTTATCAATAATTCAGACGTGACTTCAGCTTCCCAAAGGAACAATTAGACAGACTGAGTGAGTGGTTTCCAACCTGTGGGTCAGGACCCCCCAGGAGGTCACCAGAGGAACCTGAGGGGTCATGACATGATTGACAGGAGACACACTAATCTCTGGATGTGAAATATTGATTACCATATTAATCTGAACACAAGACAATATAATGTTCTGAACATTATGTTTGAAACAAGTCGTATACATAAAACAGATATTCTTAGTGATACGGGCTCCAGCAGAGAGAGGTGCATTGTGGGTTTATTGTAGCCATATTGTTGCTACGCTAATGAGTCTTTTACGTTCAGTCTGCATTCAAAGAGTTTCGTTGGTTTAACCTGCAGGAGAATATTTTACTTATTTCTTGTAGTTATTTATTTCAGTTTTAATCTTGTTTTTATTATAACAACACACATTTAAAGATTAAATATTTCAAATAACATGTTGAGACGTTCAAGGCTGTAGATTATCTGCTTTTGGATTAAAAGCAGAAATCCTGATTAATTATTAATAATAATAATAATAATAATAATAATAATAATAATAATAATAATAATAATAATAATGAATATATTCTGATATCATGGAACAGAGGAAACAGCTCCTCTGGTTGTTACATTCAGATTATTATCTCCTCAATAAACTCCTAACAGTCACAGGTGGCTCTCTTACAGCATTCTGAACCTGCGTAAATTGACACGTGTTGCGGCTTTCATCCATAAATGAGGAGTAGCTGTTGGTAAGAAATCCTGAACACCAATGAACAAGGACACACGTTGAACCACAAGACTCAGGAGGCTCAAAATAAAGAAAGCATACACATGAGAATCCTTCAAATACAATAGAGACGTTTTCCATTCTAGAGGAAAACGTCTGTGTTCAGGAGAGTGTTCAGGAGTGTGTTCAGGAGAGTGTTCTGGAGAGTGTTCTGGTGAGTGTTCAGGTGTGTGTTCAGGAGTGTGTTCAGGTGAGTGTTCAGGTGAGTGTTCAGGAGTGTGTTCAGGTGTGTGTTCAGGAGTGTGTTCAGGTGAGTGTTCTGGTGAGTGTTCAGGTGTGTGTTCAGGAGTGTGTTCAGGTGAGTGTTCAGGAGTGTGTTCAGGAGTGTGTTCAGGTGAGTGTTCAGGTGAGTGTTCAGGAGTGTGTTCAGGAGTGTGTTCAGGTGTGTGTTCAGGAGTGTGTTCAGGAGTGTGTTCTGGTGAGTGTTCAGGAGTGTGTTCAGGAGTGTGTTCAGGTGAGTGTTCTGGTGAGTGTTCAGGTGAGTGTTCAGGAGTGTGTTCAGGAGTGTGTTCAGGTGTGTGTTCAGGAGTGTGTTCAGGTGTGTGTTCAGGTGAGTGTTCAGGTGTGTGTTCAGGAGTGTGTTCTGGAGTGTGTTCAGGAGTGTGTTCTGGTGAGTGTTCAGGTGAGAGTTCAGGAGTGTGTTCAGGAGTGTGTCCAGGTGTGTGTTCAGGAGTGTGTTCAGGTGAGTGTTCATGTGTATATATGACTTACTAAAGTGCAGAATCTCTCAGGTGGGTTACCACAGGTGATGCCGGGGGGGTCGACTCTGATCTGCATCACTTCCTTCATGTTGGCAGGTGAAGGCTGACAGGAGTAGAACTCCCATCCTGGTCCCGCCTCTGAGCCACGCAGAGACCGACACACGTCAAACTGACACCGGCCCACCGGCAGCAGGACGAGGAGGGGGAGGAGACAGGGAAGGAGACAGGGGAGGACGGGGGACATGGTGGACTCACAGTCAGACAGACAGGAAGTTCCTCTGGATGTCACATGTCAAAGTCACCTCCTACATTTTTAATCGACAGGTTCAGTTTCTTCTTCCAACAGGTGGTTCTAAATCGGTGGTCTTGTAGTTCACACCTGAGGTTCTCAGATCCAGATCTCCCAGTCTGCAACACAACAACAGAACAACACTCATTAAAGGAGACAAAACCAAACCTGCTCACACCTGGTCAGACCTGGTCCAGATAGACCAGAACTTAGCTTATCCAGATAGACCTGGTCAGACCTGGTCCAGATAAACCTGAACACAGCTTTTCCAGATAGACCTGGTCAGTCCTGACTCTCTGTCTATCTGTCTCTCTATATGTCTCTCTGCCTGCCTGTTTGTTTGTTTGTGTTTGAATTGATGAGAAAGAAGATTAAACTGAGACTCGAGAGACTTTGTCTTCTTTATAATATTTTAACTTCCCTCTTAAAAACACTGACACCTCAGATCCTCCACCTGACCCTCCATTTGATCCTCCAGCGTGATCCTCCACCTGATCCTCCAGCCTGATGCTCCTACTCAGATCCTCCAACCTCATCCTCCACCTCAGATTCTCCACTTCAGATTCTCCACTTCAGATTCTCCACCTCTGATCCTCCACCTCAGATTCTCCACACCTGATCCTCCACCTGATCCTCCACCCTGATCCTCCACCTGATTCTGCACCTGATTCTGCACCTGATTCTCCACCCTGAACCTCCACCTCTGATCCTCCACCTGATCCTCCACCCTGATCCTCCACCTCTGATCCTCCACCTGATTCTGCACCTGATTCTGCACCTGATTCTGCACCTGATCCTCCACCTGATTCTGCACCTGATCATCGACCTGATTCTGCACCTGATTCTGCACCTGATTCTGCACCTGATTCTGCACCTGATTCTGCACCTGATCCTCGACCTGATTCTGCACCTGATTCTGCACCTGATCATCGACCTGATTCTCCACCTGATTCTGCACCTGATTCTGCACCTGATCCTCGACCTGATTCTGCACCTGATTCTGCACCTGATTCTGCACCTGATCATCGACCTGATTCTGCACCTGATTCTGCACCTGATTCTGCACCTGATCCTCGACCTGATTCTGCACCTGATTCTGCACCTGATCCTCGAGCTGATTCTGCACCTGATTCTGCACCTGATTCTGCACCTGATCCTCCACCTGATTCTGCACCTGATTCTGCACCTGATCCTCGACCTGATTCTGCACCTGATTCTGCACCTGATCCTCGACCTGATTCTGCACCTGATTCTGCACCTGATCCTCCACCTGATTCTGCACCTGATTCTGCACCTGATTCTGCACCTGATTCTGCACCTGATCCTCCACCTGATGCTGCACCTGATTCTGCACCTGTCCTTTAAACACAAAACAACTAATAATATAAAAATAAAAATAAACACAAACTAATGATAATAATAATAATAATAATAATAAAGTACCAACAATATAAAACGAATAATAATATTAAAATGAATAACTATAATGATAAAGCTCACTGGAGAAACTTCTTTATGAACACATTAAATAAATATTCATCAGACTCCACCTGTCTGTCTCTTACTCTGTCTCTCTATCTATCTCTCTCTCTCTACCTGTCGTTCTCTCCTGCATGTCTTACCTGATAGTCTCTGTCTTCAGCTTGATTCTTGATTATAGGGTTAATAAAACGTCCTCATGTCTTCTTTTCTTCTTCTTATTATTAAAGTTTTCCTCCCGGAACTCTCTACTCCTCCGTCTGGTCGTCTTCTTCTTTCTCTTCTCAGTTTTTATTCTTTTGCCTTTTCCTCTTAATCTCTTGCTGCTCTTCCTCCCTCCCCCTCTTCTTCACTGGTAAACCTCTCAGAGCTCAACTGACTCTCTCTCTCTCTCTCTCTCTCTCTCTCTCTCTCTCTCTCTCTCTGTCTGTCTCTCTCTCTCTCTTTCTCTCTCTCTCTGTCTCTGTCTCTCTCTATCTCTCTGTTAGTTTGAGGTCTGGTATGGTCTCACTGCAGGATGCTAGTGGTCTAGGCTGGGGTAGTGGGCTCCTGGTTGGTGGGTGGACATTGAGGCTCTGAAGCTGGTTATTACGTAATACGAAGCATTAAAGAGATCAGATGGTAGTAATAGTTCATATTTACGTTACTTGGTCAGATTCTTTTTAGTTAGTTGTTTTTTTTTGCTTTTGTTATGAATGTTTTCTCTTCCTGTATTTCACGATATGAATTTAAAGAGTTATTCCACCAGCAGGTTATTTTTTATTGAAAACTCTTATTCACTGAAACACCAATAAATAATATCAGAAAACTAGTGTTCATAAAATGAGGACTGAAATAAGTCTTAGCTCTGATAGTAGTGGCTTCATGTGATTTATCTGGTAACATTTCAATATTTAAATCTATAACTAAACTATATGCTTCATTAAATAATTTTTAGTGAAATCAGAAATAACAAATCAAACCCTTTAGAATCTATTTCCCAAACCTATATGAAGCTAATTATTATATTCATTATGTTACAAACTAAATGTTATTCAAATAAATCCAGACGTTAAACTCTGACGTCATTTAGTGTTGACGAAAAAAACTGAGAAGAACCTGTGACGTCATATCTGAGCGCCAGCGGCAGCAAACACAGAAAAGATGGCGGACGTGGTGAACGTCGGTGTGAATCTGGACGCTTTCTCTCACGCGATCAGCGGCATCCAGGCGCTCCGCTCCAGCGTGAGCCGCGTGTTCGAGTCCCTGAAGGACGGCATGAAGAACCGGGAGACGCTGGAGGGCCGAGAGAAGAACTTTATATCCGAGTTCCAGGACCACCTGCAGGCAGTCAACAGAGACCTGAAGTGAGTCTTCCACACCAGACTCGGGTAGACACCAGACTTAGACAGACACTAGACTGTGACCCGGGTTAGACACTAGACTGTGACCCGGGTTAGACACTAGACTGTGACCCGGGTTAGACGTCACTAGACTGTGACGCGGGTTAGACACTAGACTGTGACGCGGGTTAGACACTAGACTGTGACGCGGGTTAGACACTAGACTGTGACCCGGGTTAGACACTAGACTGTGACCCGGCTTAGACACTAGACTGTGACCCGGGTTAGACACTAGACTGTGACCCGGGTTAGACACTAGACTGTGACCCGGGTTAGACACTAGACTGTGACCCGGCTTAGACACTAGACTGTGACCCGGCTTAGACACTAGACTGTGACCCGGGTTAGACACTAGACTGTGACCCGGGTTAGACACTAGACTGTGACCCGGGTTAGACACTAGACTGTGACCCGGCTTAGACACTAGACTGTGACCCGGGTTACAACACAGAGTATTTTTCAATGTTCAAGAACACAACTTTAACTTTCAGGTTCAAATTATTTTTTTCAAATGAACAATGTATTCAAAATAAAAATAAGTGAATGAAAAGTATAAAATATAATTTTGATTCAGTTCTGGAATTTTTTCGAATGCATTTATTTTTTTCGTTTTTCACTTTCATATATATTTTGATATTTGAGATATATTCATATTTTTCAGATTGCACTTTTACTATGATTCGTGCCAAGTAGAGGCTGAAACAGCTCGCTAAACAGAACTTTGTCACTAGCGTAATTTGTTTTACTTCCAATCACGTGAATATGGTGTATAGAAAGTGTTGAATCATAATTCTTGCGGTGCCCACGTTACCTGAAGGCAACGTGGTTGAGGACGGTCCTCAGCCTTCTTTGTTAGCTGTCACTCATGATGACACGCCCATCTCAGTTGATGACACGCCCCCCACGTTAGATCATGGTCAAAAGTCTGAACTGAAAAAAAACGACCTGAAAGTGAAAAAAAGATTTGAAACCGAAAAAAAGGTTTGAATCTGAAAATATAAAATCTGAAACTGAAAAATATTAGAACTCAAATATCAAAATATATATGAAAGTGAAAAATTAAAAAAATAAATGTATTTGAAAAAATTACAGAACTGAATCAAAATTATATTCAACCCAAAAAAACTTTTCATTCACTTGTTTTTATTTTGAATACATTGCTGTATTTTTCAATGTTCAAGACCACAACTTCAACTTTCAGGTTAACATTTTCTTTTCAAATGAACAAAACTTTAGACCTGGATTTAGCTCCACACCAGATCGACTCAGTCATAGTCCCACCAGACTACATTTAAATATGTACTTATTTTAAATAGTATAGACTCAGTAAAAACGAATTGAAAGTCTTTGTAGTTGTTTTTCTCTGGTTCAAACTGTTCTGTCTCTGCGTCCACCTGTCTGTGTCTCTCTGTCTCCACCTGTCTGTCTCTCTGTCGCCACCTGTCTGTGTCTCTCTGTCTCCACCTGCCTGTCTCTCTGTCTCCACCTCTCTGTCTCCACCTGTCTGTCTCCACCTGTCTGTCTCTCTGTCTCCACCTCTCTGTCTCTCTGTCTCCACCTGTCTGTCTCTCTGTCTCCACCTCTCTGTCTCTCTGTCTCCACCTGTCTGTCTCTCTGTCTCCACCTGTCTGTGTCTCTCTGTCTCCACCTGTCTGTGTCTCTCTGTCTCCACCTGTCTGTCTCTCTGTCTCCACCTCTCTGTCTCTCTGTCTCCACCTCTCTGTCTCCACCTCTCTGTCTCTCTGTCGCCACCTGTCTGTCTCTCTGTCTCCACCTCTCTGTCTCCACCTGTCTGTCTCTCTGTCTCCACCTCTCTGTCTCCACCTGTCTGTCTCTCTGTCTCCACCTGTCTGTCTCTCAGTGAGTTGGAGCGTCTCAGTGGTCTGGTCGGTCGTCCCTCAGAGTCTCATCCTCTCCATAACAGCGGTCTTCTCAGTCTGGATCCAGTTCAGGACAAAACCCCGTTATACTCTCAGCTGCTACAAGCCTACAAGTGGTCCAACAAGGTAAACGAGCTAACATGCTAATGTGTTAGCTCACCTGTACTCTTTGATGCAGATGATTGTAAACCTGATATCTCAGTGTTGTGAGAACTATTATTATTAATCCTATAAAACAGAAATAATGTTTGATGACTTTTTATTAACAAACATTAACAGACAAGTCTTCTTACATTGCTATCTCGCTGTATTTCTTTAGTTTTAACAGCAAAACATCAAATGTACTCGTTGGCAGACTCTCTGCTGATATCTTCATTTAACCGATAGTTTCTCAATCTTACATTTGATATCATTATTCTCTTCAGTGACTGTAAGAAACACACTACAGACTCGCACTGTTGTGAGGTCATCACTTGCTGTTTCCTCTATCAGGATGAAGTGTGATAGATGTCATGTGTACAGAATGAACAACATAACACGGTTACAACACATTCAATGACAGGAAGTATTCATATAAGCAGAATAAAGATGGAAACATTACGACTACTATAAGTAACAGCAGCAGTGGGTATAGTAGAACAATGATAATAAAATAGGTAATGGTATCAGTAATAGTTATGTGACTAATGTGTCAGCAGGACCACGGATCCATTAAAACCTGTAAGGAGAGAAAGAACAAAGTTAGTAATGTACATGAATTCATACAGAAGGAGAGAGAGAAGAGGAGTGAGGAGCTCAGTGTGGGGTAGGAAGTCCTCTAGTAGTCTAGGTCTATAGCGGCATACTAGGGCTGGTCCAAGGCAAACCTGAACCAGCCCTAACTATAAACCTGAACCAGCCCTAACTATAAACCTGAACCAGCCCTAACTATAAACCTGAACCAGCCCTAACTATAAACCTGAACCAGCCCCAACTATAAACCTGAACCAGCCCCAACTATAAACCTGAACCAGCCCTAACTATAAACCTGAACCGGCCCTAACTATAAACCTGAACCGGCCCTAACTATAAACCTGAACCGGCCCTAACTATAAACCTGAACCGGCCCTAACTATAAACCTGAACCGGCCCTAACTATAAACCTGAACCGGCCCTAACTATTATAATAATAATAATAATAAATCAATTTTCTATAGCGCTTTTCAAGACACCCAAAGACGCTTTACAGGGCTGAGACATACAAACAAACAAACAAAGAAACAAACACAAAAACAAAAAAAAGAATAACTGGAGAAGTTGCGCTGAATGGGTCATGTAGGGGAGGGTAGGGTGCAGGGGTTAGCAGGTGAAGGCGAGGTTGAAGAGGTGGGTTTTGAGGGCTTGTTTGAATGATGGTAGGGAGGGAGCCTCACGGATGTGGATGGGGAGGGCGTTCCAGAGGGGAGGTGCAGCGGCTGAGAAGGCCCTGTCACCCCATGTCCGGCGCTTGGTCCTGATGGTCTTCAGAGTGTTACTATAAACCTGAACCAGCTCTAACTATGAACCTGAACCAGCCCCAACTATAAACCTGAACCAGCCCCAACTATGAACCTGAGCCGGCCCCAACTATGAACCTGAGCCGGCCCTAACTATTTTATTTTATTGGTTTATTTGAATGGGACAGAGCACATTAATAAAAACATTTCTGCAAATGTGCCAGAGTTAGCCAAAAGGCTATTTTTCATCTGTAGTCCCAAGAGGCAGATGTTACACAATAAACCTAAAAACAATGTAAGATTAAAGTTAAAAGGTTAAACAATATTGACACAACAATGCGTGGACAAACAATGAAAAAAAGTGAGAATAACTCTGTTAAAATATGGACTAAAAACAGTATTATGCTGTAGTTGTTTAGACACTAAAAAACATCCACGTCAGAGGCACAAAACATAAAAGCATACAGAGTATGTGAAATACATAAATCACTCAGACACAGCTAAACAACAATAAAAGACAAGCATACAGGTAGGTGACGGACGACCGGCATTTTAAAGAAAGACAGAAAGGTGACAACAGACAGATGGAGGGAAGTTCAACACAGACAGAGAAAGAGTTACAATCTAGTGCTGACAGAGCTGAGTACTACTAACCGTTTCTGTAAGTGAGATTTAAATGACCTGTATGTGTGTAGTTCTAATGGTCACTGGGATGGAGTTCCATTGTAGTGCAGCTTGTACTGAACATACAGAATGACTGAAAGCACTTTTCCTGAGTTGGATAATGTGATCCCCTCTTGCTGCACCTCTTGTGAGCCGATAACCAGTTGTTCTTGTGATCACAAATTGTTTAAGCGGAGGAGAGGTGAAGCCATGTATAGTCTTGTACATGAGACAGACATTCACATATTTAATCATGTTCTCCCAACTAAACAAGTTATATTTTGTTAGTATAGGGCAATGATGTGAACGAACAGATTTTTTATCAAGGATTTTGAGTGTGCGTTTATACAATGACTGTAGTGGTTTCAGAGTCGTGGTGCTAGCCTGTGACCAGGTTGTGAAACAGTAAGTGATGTGGGAAACGACCATAGCAAGCATGTATGTCTTAGCTGCCTCTGTTGACATGTAGTTTCGTGTGAACCTGAAATTTGAGAGATTAAATTTGACCCGGTTACAGACCTTTTTCACCTGAGATTTGAATGACAATTTGGAATCAAAAAGTACTCCGAGATACTTGTAGCCAGGTACAACCCGTAGCCTCTCCCCAGATACAAAAACATCCGGCTCTACACTACCAGTTTGTTTTGGTAAAAAACAAACACACTGTTTTGGATACGTTTAGTTGTAAACAGCTTTGCTTTAACCATGCAGTTACATGAACCATGGAGTTAGTGAGTTCATTTGCTACCATGCAAGTAAATCACAGTGTCATCTGCATACATTTGGATGTTGGTGTCAGGGAATGCTGATGGCAGATCATTGATATATAAAGAGAACAGCAGTGGGCCCAGGACAGATCCTTGTGGAAAGAAGAAAGAAAGAAAGGATACTTTCTTGATCCCGGAAGGGAAATTTGTCTCTGCATTTGACCCATCCCTGTATATAGGGAGCAGTGGGCTGCCAATGACAGGCGCCCGGGGAGCCGGGGGTTCAGTGTATTGCTTAGGTACACTTCGACACGTCCCAGCCGAGGATCGAACCGTTGACCTTCCGGTTACCAGACGACCCTCTTAACCCAGTGCGCCACGGTCGCCCACAGGCGTCATGGGACGCCTGTGGACAAGTGTAGGGCGGTAGATTGATAGTTCTGTATTTGGACATACCGGTACTGTGATCTATTTAGCAAATACGATTCAATCTATTTCAGTGTACCTGAGGAGAAATTGTAGCCATGCAATTTAGACAAAAGAATGCTATGGTTAACAGTGTGAAATGCCTTCTTGAGATCAAGAAACACAACTCCAACAACTCCCCCTTTGTCCATTAGAAATTTGATTTTTTTTCTGTGAAGAAACAGGTGCTGTCTCACTAGAATAATTGGCTCTGAAGCCGCATTGCATTGGGTGAAGGGCAAAATAACTGGTATTCAAATGGCAGATTATTTGCTCAGCTACCAACTTCTCTGCAACTTTTGATATTGTTGGCAGGATACTGATGGGTCTGTAATTACAGGTAGAAAGGGGATCTCCATCTTTGAATACTGGAACAACAGCAGCCGACTTCCAAACACTGGGAAACATGCTCTGAGAGATTGAGAGGTTGATGATTTTGCTGATGGGATCTGTTAGTGTTGTGTTAAGTTCTTTGAGCATAACTGTATCCATACCAAATACATCCTTTGCTTTGGAAGGTTTAAGAGACCTGATTATTCTCGTGACCTCCGATTGAGTGACATTTCTTATGCTGAAGGTCGGCTCCAATGAATTTACTCTACAGTCGTGTGTTTTCTCAGAGAAACATTTAGCAATCGTAGCTACAGAATCAATGAAATGGTGATTGAAAGCTGTTGCTATTTCCGCTGGGTTATTTGACAGCTTTCCATTTATGTTAAGTTGCTGCAGCTTCCTTACTTTGTTGAAATGTCCCGTTAGCTTGTGTAACTGATCCCAGATCATTTTAGTATTACCTCTTGCCTTTTCTGTTATAGTCAGGAAAAAATCTAACTATGAACCTGAGCCGGCCCTAACTATAAGAGTTATCAAAGAGGAAAGTCTTAAGCCTACTCTTAAATGTGATGAGGGTTTCTGCCCCCCGGACTGAAACTGGAAGCTGGTTCCACAGAACAGGAGCTTAAAAACTGAAGGTTCTGGTTCTTGTTCTACTCTTTAAGACTCTAGGAACCACAAGTAACCCTGAATTCAGGAGCACAGCTCTCTAGTAGGATAATAAGGTACTATGAGTCTTAAGTTCTTCTTTAAAATATGATGGTGTCTGACCAATTAGGGCTTAGTAGGTAAGTAAAAGGGTTTTAAATTATATTCTTTATTTTACAGGGAGCCAGTGCAGAGAAGCTAATACAGGAGTAACATGATCTCTTCTCTTAGTACTTGTTAGTACACGAGCTGCAGCATTCTGGATCAGCTGGAGAGATTTAAGAGACTTATTAGAGCAGCCTGAAAATAAGGAATCACAGTAATCTAGTCTAGAGGTAAAAAATGTATGAACTCATGTTTCTGCATCTCTTTGAGACAGGAAGTGTTGTAGGTGAACGGTTTTATCTGGAAGTTAAAGGACAAATCCTGATCAAAGGTAACTCAGAGATTCTTTACGATGCTGCGGGATGTCATCTAGAGAAACTATATCATTAGATCACTGATGTCGGAGGTGGGCCTAGTAGAATAACTTCAGGTTAGGCTGAGTTTAACATCAGGAAGTTGCAGGTCATCCAGGTTTTTATGTCGTTAAGACTGCTTGAAGTTTAGAAAACTGGTTCGTTTCATCCTGATCGATAGATATAATTGAGTATCATCTGCAAGACAATGAACGTTTTCTGATAATATTGTCTAAATGAAGCACACACAGCAGATCCAAAGTTAGTCAAAACTATTTGATCTCACAGACAGTATATGATGATGGTGATATTTGTGTATCTGTTTGTATTTATGTATGTGTGTGTGTAGTTGCAGTACCACGCTGGTTTGGCCTCCAGTTTGTTGAATCAACAATCACTCAAACGATCGGCCAATCAAATGGGAGCTTCAGCCAAGAGACGACCCAAAGTCCAACCCAGTACTCTGGTACTACCTCCTCAGTGAGTACTTCAGCGACGCATGCATTGTTATAAACCGTGTTATAAACAGTGTTATACAGTAACAGTGTTGTGAACAGTATTATGAACAGTGTTATAAAGAGTAACAGTGTTATAATCTGTTATAAACAGTGTTATAATCTGTTATGAATAGTGTTATGAACTGTGTTATAAAGAGTAAAAAAGACTTGAATCATCACTTCTCTGTCATCTACCTGTTGGGATCTGTATCTATATACTGTAATACTTTCTGTTACAGTATTGTAATACTTCCTGTTACAGTACTGTAATACTCTGTTCCTTGGTGTACAGGTATGTGGATGATGTCATCTCTCGGATCGGCAGGATGTTTCCTGATATGACCATCGAGCTGTTCAGACCCAATGGGACGTCTGCTGTACTGCTGGTAATACATTATGTGAACCCTCTCTACTCTAACGGGTGTGTTTAGACCAGGTTAGGGGCGACCGTGGCGCACTGGATTAAGAGGGTCGTCTGGGAACCGGAAGGTCAACGGTTCGATCCCCGACTGGGACGTGTCACGTGTCGAAGTGTACCTGAGCAATACACTGAACCCCCGGCTCCCCGGGCGCCGTATGTGTAAAAATGTATATGACAATAAAATCCTAACTTCGGTTAACGGGTGTGTTTAGACCAGGTTAACGGGTGTATTTCAGACCAGGTTAACGGGTGTATTTCAGACCAGGTTAACGGGTGTGTTTCAGACCAGGTTAACGGGTGTGTTTAGACCAGGTTAACTGGTGTGTTTAGACCAGGTTAACGGGTGTGTTTAGACCAGGTTAACGGGTGTGTTTAGCCCAGGTTAACGGGTGTGTTTGGACCAGGTTAACGGGTGTGTTTAGCCCAGGTTAACGGGTGTGTTTAGCCCAGGTTAACGGGTGTGTTTAGCCCAGGTTAACGGGTGTGTTTAGACCAGGTTAACGGGTGTATTTCAGACCAGGTTAACGGGTGTATTTCAGACCAGGTTAACGGGTGTATTTCAGACCAGGTTAACGGGTGTATTTCAGACCAGGTTAACGGGTGTGTTTCAGACCAGGTTAACGGGTGTGTTTCAGACCAGGTTAACGGGTGTGTTTAGACCAGGTTAACGGGTGTGTTTAGGCCAGGTTAACGGGTGTGTTTAGCCCAGGTTAACGGGTGTGTTTAGCCCAGGTTAACGGGTGTGTTTAGCCCAGGTTAACGGGTGTGTCTCCCTCTCAGGTGACTCTGGGGAAGGTGTTGAAGGCGATCGTCGTCATGCGTTCCCTGTTCATTGATAGAACCGTCGTACGAGGATACAACGAAAATGTTTACAATGAGGATGGAAAGGTGGGACAAGGTCAAAGGTCAAATTTACCTGACAGGTAACCCTTGATACCTGTGTATCTCCATATTCACTTGTCTGTCTTCCTTAGCTGGACATCTGGACCAAGTCTCAGTACCAGGTGTTCCAAAAGGTAAGATTCCCCCATGAACTCCTGAACACCTGAACTGAGTGTGCAGCGCTCTGACTGGTTGTGTTATTGCTAGGTAACTGACCACGCCTCCACCGCCCTGCTACACTACCAGCTGCCTCAGATGCCCGACGTGGTGGTCAGGTCCTTTATGGTGAGACATCTACCTGTCTGTCTGTCTGTGGTCAGGTCCTTTATGGTGAGATATCTACCTGTCTGTCTCTCTGTAGGCCTGGTTGCGGAGCTACATGAAACTCTACCTGTCTGTCTCTCTGTAGACCTGGTTGCAGAGCTACATTAAACTCTTCCTGTCTGTCTCTCTGTAGGCCTGGTTGCGGAGCTACAGTAAACTCTACCTGTCTGTCTCTCTGTAGACCTGGTTGCAGAGCTACATTAAACTCTACCTGTCTGTAGATCTGGTTGCAGAGCTACATTAAACTCTTCCTGTCTGTCTCTCTGTAGGCCTGGTTGCGGAGCTACATTAAACTCTACCTGTCTGTCTCTCTGTAGATCTGGTTGCAGAGCTACATTAAACTCTTCCTGTCTGTCTCTCTGTAGATCTGGTTGCAGAGCTACATTAAACTCTACCTGTCTGTCTCTCTGTAGGCCTGGTTGCGGAGCTACATGAAACTCTACCTGTCTGTCTCTCTGTAGACCTGGTTGCAGAGCTGCATTAAACTCTTCCTGTCTGTCTCTCTGTAGGCCTGGTTGCGGAGCTACATGAAACTCTACCTGTCTGTCTCTCTGTAGACCTGGTTGCAGAGCGATATTAAACTCTACCTGTCTGTCTCTCTGTAGGCCTGGTTGCGGAGCTACATGAAACTCTACCTGTCTGTCTCTCTGTAGACCTGGTTGCAGAGCTACATTAAACTCTTCCTGTCTGTCTCTCTGTAGGCCTGGTTGCGGAGCTACATTAAACTCTACCTGTCTGTCTCTCTGTAGGCCTGGTTGCGGAGCTACATGAAACTCTACCTGTCTGTCTCTCTGTAGACCTGGTTGCAGAGCTACATTAAACTCTTCCTGTCTGTCTCTCTGTAGGCCTGGTTGCGGAGCTACATGAAACTCTACCTGTCTGTCTCTCTGTAGACCTGGTTGCAGAGCTACATTAAACTCTTCCTGTCTGTCTCTCTGTAGGCCTGGTTGCGGAGCTACATTAAACTCTACCTGTCTGTCTCTCTGTAGACCTGGTTGCGGAGCTACATTAAACTCTACCTGTCTGTCTCTCTGTAGACCTGGTTGCGGAGCTACATTAAACTCTTCCAGTCTTCCTGTCAGCGCTGTGGTCGTTTCCTGCAGGACGGACTTCCTCCAACATGGAGGGACTTTAGGACCCTGGAGGCATTTCACGACACCTGTCGCATGTGAAGAATCACTTCCTGTTCATTTGTTTACGGACTAAATTCTTTTTGTACAAACAAGTTTGAATAAAGTTGGATTATAATGTTTTTCATATTTTCAAGTATGATCTTAAAGTTAATTCAAACTTTCACTTGTTGTTATTATTATTATTAATAATACCTTGTTATACATACTGACTGCACTCAAATGGATCATTTATGTTTCAGAACCATAAAAAACACGATTTTATTAAGATGCTGCTGAATTGCAGCTGATTTCTTTTTTCTATTTCATACAATATTCAATATAAATGTACCACAATTAAACCACAGTAATGTATTTGTACTGATGATTCAGTATGAACTTCACATCGTGTCTCCTGCAGCTGATACTTAAGGAAATACTGTGAGCAACTGTCAGACTGAAGTCCACCTACAGGTGGGAGACTGACCATCTGGTGACCTGGTGCGGTCTGAACAACTTAGAGCTCAACGCTCTAAAGACAGTGGAGATGGTTGTGGATTTCCTCCCCCTATCACCCTGTGTGACTCCCCTCTATCTCCCTGTGTGACTCCCTCTATCACCCTGTGTGACTCACCCTGTGTGACTCTCCTCTATCTCCCTGTGTGACTCTCCCTATCACCCTGTGTGACTCCCTCTATCACCCTGTGTGACTCCCTATATCACCCTGTGTGACTCCCCCTATCACCCTGTGTGACTCCACCTATCACCCTGTGTGACTCCCCCTATCACCCTGTGTGACTCCCCCTATCACCCTGTGTGACTCCCCCTATCACCCTGTGTGACTCCCTCTATCACCCTGTGTGACTCCCCCTACCACCCTGTGTGACTCCCCCTATCACCCTGTGTGACTCCCCTCTATCACCCTGTGTGACTCCCCTCTATCACCCTGTGTGACTCCCTCTATCTCCCTGTGTGACTCCCCCTATCTCCCTGTGTGACTCCCCCTATCACCCTGTGTGACTCCCCCTATCACTCTGTGACTCCCTCTATCACCCTGTGTGACTCCCCTCTATCTCCCTGTGTGACTCCCCTCTATCTCCCTGTGTGACTCCCCTCTATCACCCTGTGTGACTCCCCTCTATCTCCCTGTGTGACTCCCCTCTATTTCCCTGTGTGACTCCCCTCTATCACTCTGTGTGACTCCCCCTATCACTCTGTGTGACTCCCTCTATCACCCTGTGTGACTCCCCTCTATCTCCCTGTGTGACTCCCCTCTATCTCCCTGTGTGACTCCCCTCTATCTCCCTGTGTGACTCCCCTCTATCTCCCTGTGTGACTCCCCTCTATCTCCCTGTGTGACTCCCCTCTATCTCCCTGTGTGACTCCCCTCTATCTCCCTGTGTGACTCCCCTCTATCTCCCTCCTCTATCTCCCTGTGTGACTCCCCTCTATCTCCCTGTGTGACTCCCCTCTATCACCCTGTGTGACTCCCCCTATCACCCTGTGTGACTCCCCTCTTTCACCCTGTGTGACTCCCTCTATCTCCCTGTGTGACTCCCTCTATCTCCCTGTGTGACTCCCCCTATCTCCCTGTGTGACTCCCCCTATCTCCCTGTGTGACTCCCCCTATCTCCCTGTGTGACTCCCCCTATCTCCCTGTGTGACTCCCCCTATCTCCCTGTGTGACTCCCCCTATCTCCCTGTGTGACTCCCCCTATCTCCCTGTGTGACTCCCTCTATCACCCTGTGTGACTCCCTATATCATTTTGTGTGACTCCCCATATCACCCTGTGTGACTCCCCCTATCACCCTGTGTGACTCCCCCATCACCCTGTGTGACTCCCCCCATCACCCTGTGTGACTCCCTCTATCACCCTGTGTGACTCCCTCTATCAACCTGTGTGACTCCCCCTATCACTCTGTGTGACTCCCCCTATCACTGTGTGTGACTCCCTCTATCACCCTGTGTGACTCCCCCTATCACCCTGTGTGACTCCCCTCTATCTCCCTGTGTGACTCCCCTCTATCTCCCTGTGTGACTCCCCTCTATCTCCCTGTGTGACTCCCCTCTATCTCCCTGTGTGACTCCCCCTATCACCCTGTGTGACTCCCCTCTATCTCCCTGTGTGACTCCCCTCTAGCTCCCTGTGTGACTCCCCTCTATCTCCCTGTGTGACTCCCCCTATCTCCCTGTGTGACTCCCCCTATCACCCTGTGTCACTCCCCTCTATCACCCTGTGTGACTCCCCCTATCACCCTGTGTGACTCCCCTCTATCTCCCTGTGTGACTCCCCCTATCACCCTGTGTGACTCCCCCTATCTCCCTGTGTGACTCCCCTCTATCTCCCTGTGTGACTCCCCCTATCACCCTGTGTGACTCCCCTCTATCACCCTGTGTGACTCCCCTCTATCACCCTGTGTGACTCCCTCTATCTCCCTGTGTGACTCCCCCTATCTCCCTGTGTGACTCCCCCTATCACCCTGTGTGACTCCCCCTATCACCCTGTGTGACTCCCCTCTATCACCCTGTGTGACTCCCCTCTATCACTCTGTGTGACTCCCCCTATCACTCTGTGTGACTCCCCCTATCACCCTGTGTGACTCCCCTCTATCACCCTGTGTGACTCCCCTCTATCTCCCTGTGTGACTCCCCTCTATCTCCCTGTGTGACTCCCCTCTATCTCCCTGTGTGACTCCCCCCATCACCCTGTGTGACTCCCCTCTATCTCCCTGTGAGACTCCCCTCTATCTCCCTGTGTGACTCCCCCCATCACCCTGTGTGACTCCCCTCTATCACCCTGTGTGACTCCCCTCTATCACCCTGTGTGACTCCCCTCTATCTCCCTGTGTGACTCCCCTCTATCTCCCTGTGTGACTCCGCTCTATCTCCCTGTGTGACTCCCCTCTATCACCCTGTGTGACTCCCCTCTATCTCCCTGTGTGACTCCCTCTATCTCCCTGTGTGACTCCCCCTATCACTCTGTGTGACTCCCTCTATCACCCTGTGTGACTCCCCCTATCACCCTGTGTGACTCCCCTCTATCTCCCTGTGTGACTCCCCTCTATCTCCCTGTGTGACTCCCCTCTATCTCCCTGTGTGACTCCCCTCTATCTCCCTGTGTGACTCCCCCTATCTCCCTGTGTGACTCCCCTCTATCTCCCTGTGTGACTCCCCCTATCACCCTGTGTGACTCCCCTCTATCACCCTGTGTGACTCCCCCTATCACCCTGTGTGACTCCCCTCTATCTCCCTGTGTGACTCCCCCTATCACCCTGTGTGACTCCCCCTATCTCCCTGTGTGACTCCCCTCTATCTCCCTGTGTGACTCCCCCTATCACCCTGTGTGACTCCCCTCTATCACCCTGTGTGACTCCCCTCTATCTCCCTGTGTGACTCCCCTCTATCTCCCTGTGTGACTCCCCTCTATCTCCCTGTGTGACTCCCCTCTATCTCCCTGTGTGACTCCCCCCATCACCCTGTGTGACTCCCCTCTATCTCCCTGTGTGACTCCCCTCTATCTCCCTGTGTGACTCCCCCCATCACCCTGTGTGACTCCCCTCTATCACCCTGTGTGACTCCCCTCTATCACCCTGTGTGACTCCCCTCTATCACCCTGTGTGACTCCCCTCTATCTCCCTGTGTGACTCCCCTCTATCACCCTGTGTGACTCCCCTCTATCTCCCTGTGTGACTCCCCCTATCACCCTGTGTGACTCCCCTCTATCACCCTGTGTGACTCTCCTCTATCACCCTGTGTGACTCTCCTCTATCTCCCTGTGTGACTCCCCCTATCTCCCTGTGTGACTCCCCCTATCACCCTGTGTGACTCCCCCTATCACCCTGTGTGACTCCCCTCTATCACTCTGTGTGACTCCCCCTATCACTCTGTGTGACTCCCCCTATCACCCTGTGTGACTCCCCTCTATCACCCTGTGTGACTCCCCTCTATCTCCCTGTGTGACTCCCCTCTATCTCCCTGTGTGACTCCCCTCTATCTCCCTGTGTGACTCCCCCCATCACCCTGTGTGACTCCCCTCTATCACCCTGTGTGACTCCCCTCTATCTCCCTGTGTGACTCCCCTCTATCACCCTGTGTGACTCCCCTCTATCTCCCTGTGTGACTCCCCCTATCACCCTGTGTGACTCCCCTCTATCACCCTGTGTGACTCTCCTCTATCACCCTGTGTGACTCTCCTCTATCTCCCTGTGTGACTCCCCCTATCTCCCTGTGTGACTCCCCCTATCACCCTGTGTGACTCCCCCTATCACCCTGTGTGACTCCCCTCTATCACTCTGTGTGACTCCCCCTATCACTCTGTGTGACTCCCCCTATCACCCTGTGTGACTCCCCTCTATCACCCTGTGTGACTCCCCTCTATCTCCCTGTGTGACTCCCCTCTATCTCCCTGTGTGACTCCCCTCTATCTCCCTGTGTGACTCCCCCCATCACCCTGTGTGACTCCCCTCTATCTCCCTGTGTGACTCCCCTCTATCTCCCTGTGTGACTCCCCCCATCACCCTGTGTGACTCCCCTCTATCACCCTGTGTGACTCCCCTCTATCTCCCTGTGTGACTCCCCTCTATCTCCCTGTGTGACTCCCCTCTATCACCCTGTGTGACTCCCCTCTATCTCCCTGTGTGACTCCCCCTATCACTCTGTGTGACTCCCCCTATCACTCTGTGTGACTCCCTCTATCACC
>JAFEUB010000237.1:0-75000 GCA_024529925.1 Ophthalmolycus amberensis | reverse complement strand
CTCCTGTATGTTACCTTTACGTCTCCTGTATGTTACCTTTACGTCTCCTGTATGTTACCTACACGTCACCTGTATGTTACCTTTACGTCACCTGTATGTTACCTTTACGTCTCCTGTATGTTACCTTTACGTCTCCTGTATGTTACCTTTACGTCTCCTGTATGTTACCTTTACATCACCTGTATGTTACCTTTACATCACCTGTATGTTACCTACACATCTCCTGTATGTATATGAATTAATTTATTCATAGAAACTTGTCCTCCTGTCTGTCTGCAGGAGTCTGTCTAAGAAGTATCATCCCAAGAGGAGCAGAGAGGATGAGAGCAGGTCAGCTGACATGTTTCTCTCTCAATATTCTCTATAAATGTGCCTCAGTGAGAATGAATGTGTGGTGTGTAGAGTGACAATAACAACATCGACAGGTGGAGGTAATATGTTAATGAGACAGCAGCTTTAAGGTGTGTGATTGGTTCACTAAGGTATAGCTGGCTTCTCATTGGTTGTTGCAGGTACACCTGGTGTTTGGCGTTTTCAGCAACTCTCCGTCAGTTGAGTGAACTCGCCGTTCAGAGAGAAGAACTCGCTGAGAACCTCAACACACAGATCGTGTGTGAGCTGACACGATACACACAGGAAGTAAAGGCTGAGAGGAAGACTGTGAGTAAACAAGCAAACAAGCAAACAGGGAATGAGGAACATCAACCCTGAGAAACAGCTCAGTGACGATAGTAAAGGTTTCAGAGGCGCAATACATCATTTAGTTTATGTTTGCAAACAATCTGTCAATCCTGCGTTCAAACCCTCTTGTGGTCAAAAATGATATAACATATATAAATAAATGATAAAGCAGCAGCAAGCGTCTTTCTGTCATCACAAAGTGAGATGGTGTCTTCAGCTGGTCTCACTGAAACCAGCTGAAGACACCATCTCTTTTCACCGATCTTGCTCATTTATAATAATAATAATGATGATAATAATAATACATTTTATATCGAGCACTTTTCAGAGTACTCAAAGACACTTTACATTAAAATCATCAGATATAAAAGCTATACACTAAAAACGTAAAACACACTATCGGTCACACATTAAAAGCAGTTCTGATTAGGTGGGTTGTGATTTGTGATTTGAATATGGAAAGGTCAGTCAGTCTTGAATGTGTTTGGGGAGGGAGGGGGCAGCTCTGGAGAAGGCTCTGTCCACGTCCGGTGCTTGGTCCTGAGTGGAAGGGACAGGAGGCATCAGAAGAGCGGAGCCGACGGGATGGAGTGTGGTGGTGGAGCAGGTCGGTGAGGTAGGAGGGGGCCTGATAGTGGAGGGCTTTATGAGTGAGGAGAAGGACTCTGTATTGGATCCGTTGTGGGACGGGGAGCCAGTGGAGGTTCTGGAGAACAGGGTGATGTGATCACGGGAGCGGGTGTGGGTGAGCAGGCGAGCAGCAGAGTTCTGGATGTACTGGAGTTTATTTAGGATTTTGGATGATGTGCCGTAAAGAATGCTGTTGCAGTAGTCGATTCTGGAGGTGATGAAGGCGTGGATCAGAGTTTCAGCAGCAGATGAGGAGAGTGATGGGTGGAGACGGGCCATGTTTTTTTAAGTGGAAAAAGGCAGTTCTGGTGATTTGTTTGACGTGGTGTTCAAAGGAGAGGTTGCTGTCCAACATGACTCCGAGGTTGCGGATGTGTGGGGAGGGAGACGGAGTGGAGTTGTCGATGGTGAGGCAGAAGTTGTGACCGGTTTTAGTGACACTCCAGTTCTGAGGTCTTTGCACTGGCTTCCTGTCCAGCAAAGACTTGACTTTAAAATCCTGCTGTTGGTTTACAAAGCACTGAATGGTTTAGGGCCAAAATACATCTCTGATCTGCTGCTACCTTATGAACCATCCCGACCCCTCAGGTCGTCTGGGACCGGTCTACTTCCTGTTCCCAGAGTCAGAACTAAACATGGAGAAGCAGCGTTCAGTTGTTCTGCTCCACATATCTGGAACAAAGTCCCAGAAAGCTGCAGGTCTGCTGAGACCCTCAGCTCCTTAAATCAGGACTGAAGACTTTTCTGTTTGCTGCCTTTAATTCAACCACATTCAAGGATATTAATAAATTTCCTGCATTTTAGTGTTGTATTTTATTTCTTATGCCTCGTTCACACCAAACGCGGCGCGAATTTGCAGCGCGAGTAGATTACATACAAAGTCTATGCATGAGACTGGCGCGGCGCGAATTTGCAATGGCGCGGCGTGATGGACGCAAATTTGCGGCGCGATGGACGCAAATTTTTCAACTTCGCCGAAATAGTCGCGTGACGCGATAGCCTATCAGCGTTGAGTTGCTCCCCCTGTCATCACTGACTTCCTGCCGTTGTTGAATCAGGAAATAAATCCTGTAGCCGTCTGTGTTCACCCAGAGCTCTGATACCTCATATCAACAGAGACCGGACCAAACTATGTGTACACATGTGTGTGTGTAAACCATACGGTACAAACAATGAATAGACGCTGCCGTATTTACGCCTACATGACGTTATTGAGTGCTGGTGGAGCTGCTACGATGTTAGCATAGCCTAGCACCGACCCATCAGAGCTCCATTGAGAAGAGAAGTCGCCTACAAATCGGCATCATTACGTAGATATTTCGGAGTCCCTTTTTGTCGGTTTATTGCCGTTGAATCACAGCCAAATCAGTTTATTTTGTGTTCATACAGCTGTAGTAAACAGCGACCGGTGGCTTGCTAGACACAGTGAATACAGCTCGATGAAATCCACAGAGCTCCTCTGAACAATATTATGAACCCAGACATGACTGCGTTTAGTTTCCCGGGATATCTGTGACTTCCACAACACGTACTAAGCAGAAATATAGGTTATGTTTTCCATGGTTAATGGCGGACAGTTGAACGGCTTTCAGGCGATAAGCCACGCCCCCTCTCCGGCGCAATTCGCGCTGCGTTTGGTGTGAACACGGCAAAATGGTCCCCGGCGAGACCGGCGGCGCGTTGGACGTGAACACTGCATTACACTGCTTTTTAGTGTTAATGACTGTTTTTAGTGTTTCAATGACTGTTCTTAATTGTTTTTAAATCACCTTTTCTTTTGCCTTATGTTTTTAATGGTTTTATGTGAAGCACTTTGAATTACCTTGTTGTTGAAATGTGCTATACAAATAAACTTGCCTTGCCTAGTGAGGGATTTGGGACCAATGATGATCATGTCAGATTTATCACAGTTCAGTTTGAGGAAGTTGGTTTGCATCCATGATGTAATGTCAGTGAGGCAGCTGGTGAGAGTGGAGTGAGTAGCAGTGGTAATGGCCTTTGTGGAGATGTAGAGCTGGACATCATCGGCGTAGCAGTGGAAGTGGAGCCCATGGTGACGGATGATGTTACCAAGAGGGAGCAAGTAGAGGATGAACAGAAGAGGACCAAGCACCGAACCCTTGGGAACGCCTTGAGACAGAGGAGCAGTGGAGGAGGTGCAGTTGTTGATGCTGATGAACTGTTGTCTGTTTGTAAGATATTATTTAGTCCAGGAGAGAGCAGTTCCTGTGATGTTGAGGGAGGATTCGAGGTGGATTCGAGGTCGAGGAGAATGAGAATGTTGAGGTGACCAGCGTCTGAGGAGAGGTCTTTTCCGTTAGAATAAATACAAAAACAACAAACATGGAAAATAAGACTTAATCTCTCATTTCTAAATGAAAAAGAAAGACATAATAAGATATGAAATGAAATATAAACTAGTTAAAGATGGTGAAGAAGTCTGAATAATGAAATAGAAATGTGTTGACCAGTTCATTTTTTGTTTTGTTGTTGCAGCATTTCCAAGATGGCCGCCGTACCCAGCAGCACATTGAGAGCTCCTGGAAACAACTTGAATCTGTGAGTGACCTCTAACCCCGCCCACCAACACCTGTGGACCCACCCACAAACTCTACACCTCTAACCCCACCCACCAACACCTGTTGACCCGCCCGCAAATGCCACGCCTCTAACTCCGCCCACCAACACATGTTGACCTGCCCAAAAAAGCTATGCCTCTAACCCCACCCACCAACACCTGTTGACCCGCCCACAAACGCCACGCCTCTAACTCCGCCCACCAACACATGTTGAACCGCCCACAAACGCCACGCCTCTAACCCCACCCACCAACACCTGTTGACCTGCCCACAAACGCCACGCCTCTAACTCCGCCCACCAACACATGTTGAACCGCCCACCAACGCTACACTTCTAACTCCGCCCACATTCACAACATAAAGACTAAATTAGAATTCTGCGTGACGGTTTTATTTCTCTTTTGTTTACTTGTTGTCATTTTGCTGAGCAGAGTAAACGTCGGTATGAGCGTGACTGTAAGGAGGCGGAGCGAGCTCAGCAAGTCTCCGACAGAATCGACCTGGACAACAAGACAGACGGAGAGAAGGTGGATAGCTGAGAGTACTGTTGTACTTTGTGTACTTTACACTGTAGTTCTGTTGATAGTACTAATCTTATTCTGAGTTCCATCAACATGTTATTGATCCTAATGATCACACAGCTGTTAATGAGCCAATGAATGTGTGAATGAATGAAACAGCTGATATTACTTCCTGTATCTCACATATCTGAGGGCGACTGTGGGTAAGTGGGTAGCAGGGCAGTCCTTCAATCAGGATCAGTGGTTCGATCCCCGGTTCTGGCTCCGCTAGTCGCATGTCGATGTGTCCTTGAGCAAGAAACTTAACCCCAAAAATGTCTCCTGTAGCTGAGCCTACGGTGTAGAATCTGAATTGTAAGTCTCTTTGGATAAAAGCGTCTGCTAAATGACTGTAATGTAATGTAATATCTGATCTGTTCCAAAGTGAAACTGACCTCATCAACAATGTCAGAGTTCAACTTTTATTTTGGTGAAACATCAGTGCTGATATCTAACTAATCTGCACTCCTGTCTGTCTGTCTGTCAGCGCTGCTCACTGAAGGTAAGTTCCTTTCACATAATTATTTTAAACTCAATATATGTATTCCATTTGTTTTTTATTATTTTGGAGTGTTTGAGAAGACGTTTACAGTATTATAGTTATTTACAGTTATTACAGTTATTTACAGTTATTACAGTTATTTACAGTGGCCCTATGAGCCCAATGTTTCAAATAGATAATGTGACAACAAATGGGCAGCATTAAAAAAATATACTTTAAAATTAGGAAACTTACAAATACAGAAACGCTGCACGTAGCTCACACAACAATGTAAACCAGGCGACACTAAAAAGTGATGCACACCACTGGGACACTAAATAATTTTAACAGTGTGGATTAATATATTTTGTATAAAATCCTCTCCTGGTTTCAGGCTCGGCAGACGGCTCAACAGAAAAAACAAGCTGCTGAAGAGTCCAGGAAAGACTATGTGACCAGTTTAAACCAGTTTAACCAGGACCAGCACCAGCACTATCACACCCTGGTACCAGTTATATACCAGGTAAAACAACAGTACCACACGCTGGTACCAGTTATATACCAGGTAAAACAACAGTACCACACGCTGGTACCAGTTATATACCAGGTAAACCAGCAGTACCACACGCTGGTACCAGTTATATACCAGGTAAAACAACAGTACCACACGCTGGTACCAGTTATATACCAGGTAAAACAACAGTACCACACGCTGGTACCAGTTATATACCAGGTAAACCAGCAGTACCACACGCTGGTACCAGTTATATACCAGGTAAAACAACAGTACCACACGCTGGTACCAGTTATATACCAGGTAAACCAGCAGTGCTACACTCTGGTACCAGTTA
This sequence comes from Ophthalmolycus amberensis, assembly GCA_024529925.1. Taxonomy (NCBI): domain Eukaryota; kingdom Metazoa; phylum Chordata; class Actinopteri; order Perciformes; family Zoarcidae; genus Ophthalmolycus; species Ophthalmolycus amberensis. Next base: position 69,218 of record JAFEUB010000237.1, on the reverse strand, counting down.
TATACCAGGTAAACCAGCACCACACACTGCTACCAGTTATATACCAGTACTACACTCTGGTACCAGTTATATACTAGGTAAACCAGCACCACACACTGCTACCAGTTATATACCAGTACTACACTCTGGTACCAGTTATATACCAGGTAAACCAGCACCACACACTGCTACCAGTTATATACCAGTACTACACTCTGGTACCAGTTATATACTAGGTAAAACAACAGTACCACACTCTGGTACCAGTTATATACCAGGTAAACCAGCAGTGCTACACTCTGGTACCAGTTATATACCAGGTAAACCAGCACCACACTCTGGTACCAGTTATACACTAAGTATATTCATTTTTCTGTGTTTTCAGCGGATCCAGGACATGGAGGAGCGGCGCATTGAGAGAATCTGTAACGCGATGCGTTCATCAGCTGAAGCTGAGAGAAAGGTTCTTCCTGTTGCGAGTCGCTGTCTGGATGTCATGATGGATGCTGCAGAGGGAATCCAGCCCAGGATGGTGAGTCTCAACTGGGCTCAAATCTGGTAGTTCAGTGGAGATTCTGGTTCCTGTTGAAACGAACCACAGAACAAGATCACGCTCAACGTAGGTATAAAGTGCTGAACCATAGAGGTCTTTGTTCAACCTTAAGAGTGTCCCGAAAGACCTGGTCTTAATAGACCAGGTCTTATTAGACCAAGTCTTAGTGGACTAGGTCTTATTAGACCAGGCGTTGTGGACCAGGTCACTCCTGTCTATCTCTATCCATCTGTCGGTCTGTCTGTCTGTCTGAACATAGTCTTCTTGAAGCCTACAAAAGTCCAATCCAACTTAGTTCCTGAGGTTCTCTTGTGTAGGGTTAGGGTTGGTTTCGGGTTAGAAGCACCAGAGACCCTTTCTAACTGGAACATTCACTGATAACTGCTACTTTCAATACATTCATTGTTTTCTTCAATGTGATTTGGTTTATGTCAATGTGACACCTGAATGTTTCAAAGGGTTCATGTATTCTGATGTGTTACCACCTGGCTCAAGGCTGGCAACAAAAAGGGAGGCCACACAGATTTCTAACACCAAACAGTTTATTAGCTGCACAACTTCTTCATAACAAACAAATGATTAGGCTGGCGTAGCAGCCCTGCTGAGTGAGAGCGATAGACTCCCAGAAGGCTGTCTTTTATTGCCTTCCAATCAGAGGCTCCAATCAGATCATTGGTTGATTGGTTGATTGGTGCAGGTGACTCCTCCCACCAGGAACACAGCCAGCAGAGTGAGAGGGTCGTCACAGATGTGTGTGTGTGTGTGTGTAGGACACCCAGCAGGTGGTGGAGGTGTATAAATCGGGCTTCGACCCGCCAGGTGACGTAGAGTTTGATGACTACAGCTCCACCATGAGGAGGAGCATCTCTGAATCTAGTTACCTAGACAACCGAATGGAGGGGCGGAGACACAGCAGGAAGCTTTGGCCCTTCATCCGGAAAAACAAGGTACACACACGCACACACACACACACACACACACACACATGACAGGTACACACACCTGGAGGAGTCACCTGTACTCACCACACTTCTCTCTCTCTCCAGCTGTTGACCCTCCTCTCCTCCCCCCGGCAGCCTCCCCCTCCACCCCCGACCTCACCTTCACCTGGGGGAGTAGCCAACAGTCCCCAGTCCCCGCCCCCTGCCTCCAGAGAACCAATCGCACAGCGGCTGAATGACCTCATGAGCTCTGGCTCCAGAACCAGGAAGCAGTGTCTGCGCAGCCTCAAGAGAGGGGTACACACTCATGTATATTTATTAGTGCTGGGCAACGATTAATCGCATGGAATTTTTGCGATTAATCGCGATTAATCTCATTGTTATGGCAAAGTTCAATAATGAATTCAAAAGTAGTGTATTGTGCACTTTTATTTTAAAAGTACTGCTATATGAACTAAAGGGCAATAACATTTGGTTTGTAAACACTTTAAACACATCAGGTGCTTTTTAACAGCAGTGTTCTCTTCACACAGCAGCAGTTCTATCTCTTCTATATCTGTGCTCAGTGTGTGACTGTATGTGAAACGTTCCACTGCTGTGCAACAGGAAGAACATGTTTCAGCACGTTTCAGCTAAATGTCTGTCTTCATGACAGTCAGAGCATGTGAATGCAGCTCTACTCTTCATCACTATGATGCTGTGACTCAGAGGTGATGAAGGTGACCCAGTGATGTCCAGTAGTCTCCAGTGAGAGCAGCAGCTGCTGCTCGTTGTAACGCCGTCACTTTAGTCGTCCTCTCCTTTAACACAACTCGTGTGTTCTTCTGGTGACGGTGCGTCTTGAGGCTCATATGTGACGTCATTCGTTGAGATCCTAAAGCTGCGTTCACACCAAACGCGACGTGAACGCAGCTTGAGAACGTTCCTCAGACCGACATCTCCCACAACACTGACCTGCAGTTTGTATCCACTTCTCTGTAGCATCTGTTAGCTTGTCTTGCTTTTGTTTATCTATATTTCTCCCACACGCTGCATCCACGTAGTCTGAAGACTTCCTCCACCGCTGCCAGTGCACACACTTTCAAAATAATGTAACAGACCGTCTCATCCAGCCGAGGAAACTCTGTAAACGGAGCAGGCAGGTCCACATGGTCCCCTGCTGGCCGACCGTCTGCCGAACAGCCCTGAGCTGGGCTTCAATGGGTCTTCATCTCCAACCCACATCCTGCACTTGAACCAGCGGCGCTTTTCTCTCTGAAGTGCCGCGGAGTTAGCCTGCTAGCTAAACTGAGACGGCTAAGCTCACAGTTGCCGAAGTGTAAACTAGTCGTAGCGGTCCGCTGCCACCGATGTGACCGAGCGTCCTGGGTTCTGTATGAGGTGCACTTATAAGACGGTAATAAATGGAGTCGGCAGACCAGACATCTCGTTCAGCCCACGGCTTCTCTGTTTATTTCTAAACCCCCCCCCCCCCGACCAGAAGCGGAAGTCGCCTTCTCTCTACGGCAACCCTGAAGGGACATATCATCTCCAATACAAAACGATAAACATGAGACAGTCTTTTACAATAACAATACATTTTAAAAAATGCGTTAACACGCGATAAAATAATTGTCGGCGTTAATTAATGAATGCGTTAACGCGAAATTAACGCGTTCACTTGCCCAGCACTAATATTTACACACATAAATACACACTCATGTATATTTACACACATAAATACACACTCATGTATATGTACACATATATAAATACACACAGATGTATTTGAGCCCATAGCTGTGTTAATGTTGTAATGTTTCCTTCATGCGCTTCTCTGATTGGACAGCTGTCACTTAAACTGGTCAGTATCACACCTGTCTGTCTGTAACACTCATCTGTATGGAGCTACATTTACTATTGTTGTCATTATTATTGTTATTATCAATATTATTATTATTATTTTATGATTTTCAGTGTGTAGCTATAATATAATGTGATGTGATGTGATGTCATACCATGACGTGTGTGACATCATGACCTGCTGCAGGGCTCCGGTCCTGCAGACTGCAGTCATCTTCCTCCAGAACAGAGAAGAAAGAAACTTCAAACCAGAATCAACAACATGAACGAGGAGATCCAGAGAGAGAGAGAGCAGAGGTACACACACATGTATACACACATATACACACATGTATACACACATATACACACATGTATACACACGTATACACACATGTATACACACGTATACACACATATATACACACGTACACACACATATACACACATGTACACACACATACACACATGTACACACACATGTATACACACATACACACACGTACACACACATGTACACACACATACACACACATATACACACATGTATACACACACGTACACACACACACATGTAGACACACATACACACACATATACACACACGTACACACACATACACACACATATACACACATGTACACACATATACACACATATACACACATACACACACGTACACACACACACACATGTACACACACATACACACACATACACACACATATACACACATATACACACATGTATACACACATATACACATGTATACACACATATACACACATATATACACACATATATACACACGTACACACACATATACACACATGTACACACACATACACACATGTACACACACATGTACACACATATATACACACATATATACACACGTACACACACATATACACACATGTACACACACATACACACATGTACACACACATGTACACACATGTACACACACATGTATACACATGTACACACACATGTATACACACATACACACACGTACACACACATACACACATGTACACACACATGTACACACATGTACACACACATGTATACACACATACACACACGTACACACACATACACACATGTACACACACATATACACACATGTATACACACATACACACACATATACACATGTATACAGACATGTATACACACATACACACACATACACACACATATACACACATGTATACACACATATACACGCATGTACACACACATACACACATGTATATACACATTAGGGGTGGGGGGGGGAAATCGATACAGCATAGTATCGCGATATTTTGCGTGGCGATATTATATCGATACACGGACGCCAAGTATCGATCTTTTATTATATAAACTATTTAAAAAATTAAATTAAATTAAAAAAAATCAATTGCTTTTTCAGTCCACTAGATGGTGCTGAGTTGTTTTCTGGTGAGGTCAGCAGAGGTGCCGGGTCTGCGTGCGTGATTGGTAGGAAGTTGGTCAAAACAAAGATGGAGACATCAGAGAAAGAACTCAGATAAAATATGTTGACACAGTTTTCCTTTGGGGACATAATTTGAAGTTGAAAAAAGTAATAAATCACAATATATGTTATCACAATACTCAGAATATCGCAGTATCGTGAAAGTATCGTGATAATATCGCAATATCGTGATAATATCGAAGTATCGTGATAATATCGTATCGTGACCCAAGTATCGCGATAATATAGTATCGCGAGATCTCTGGCGATTCCCACCCCTAATGTATATACATGTATATAAACATATATACACAAATATATATACATACATGTATATACATGTATATACACACATATATATACACACATGTATATATATACATGTATGTATATACATGTATGTATATACATGTATGTATATACATGTATATTAGGGGTGTAACGGTTCACAAAACTCACGGTTGGGTTCGGTACGATACAGTGGAGCCACGGTTCGGTACAGTAGAAAACTATAAATGCCAGAGAAATGTACTTGATTTTAAAATATGTTTATTCATTACAACTAACATCATAAAGTTATTCTTTGACTTTGAACAATGATGGAACTATACCTGAGTGACCCATCTTCTGGGGTGTCTTCTTAGCAACACATAAGCATAGAAAACAAAAACTGCTCCTTAATGTTATGTAGTATTGTTACTTACATCTTGCTGACATCTTGTATTGTTACTTACATCTTGCAAAAGAGATGTTTAATCTCAATGGGACTACCTGCTTAAATAAAGTTTTTTTTTTTTTTAAGTTTATTTTTTTTAAGTTTTTTTTTTTTTTTAACGTATTCGGTTCGTCATGCGTACCGAACCGTGAGCCTCGTACAGAACGGTTCAATACGAATACGCGTACCGTTACACCCCTAGTATATATATATACACCCCTAATGTATATACACAAATATATACACAAATATATATACATACATGTATATACACACATATACACAAATATATATACATACATGTATATACACACATATACACAAATATATATACATACATGTATATACACACATATACACAAATATATATACATACATGTATATACACACATATACACAAATATATATACATGTATATAAATATATATACACACATATACACAAATATATATATATACATGTATATGCACACATATACACAAATATATATACATATATATATACACATATATATATAGACATATATACACGTATACATATATATACATATATACACATATATTGTATATATACATGTATACATATATATACATATATATATACACATATATACACATATTTTATATATACATGTATATACACATATATATATATATACACACATACACACATATATATACATATATAATACATATATTGGGGGCGACCGTGGCTCACTGGGTTAAGAGGGTTGTCTGGTAACCGGAAGGTCAACGGTTCAATCCTCGGCTGGGACGTGTCACGTGTCGAAGTGTACCTGAGCAATACACTGAACCCCCGGCTCCCCGGGCGCCTGTCATTGGCAGCCCACTGCTCCCTATATACAGGGATGGGTCAAATGCAGAGACAAATTTCCCCTTCCGGGATCAATATAGTATAATAAATTAAAAAAAAAAAAATTAAAAATACACGCATATACACATATACACATATACATATATATCTATATATATATACACATATATTGTATATATATTGTATATATACATATATACACATATATACACATATACACATATATATATATATATATACACACACATATACACTTATACACATATATACATATATACACATATATATATATATATATATACTTCTTGGTAATACCTCTTGGTAAAACTTCTTGGTAATACTTCTTGGTAATACTTCTTGGTAATACTTCTTGGTAATACTTCTTGGTTATACTTCTTGGTAATACTTCTTGGTTATACTTCTTGGTAATACTTCTTGATAATACTTCTTGGTAATACTTCTTGGTAATACTTCTTGGTAATACTTCTTGGTTATACTTCTTGGTAATACTTCTTGGTAATACTTCTTGGTTATACTTCTTCGTAATACTTCTTGGTAATACTTCTTGGTAATACTTCTTGGAAATACTTCTTGGTAATACTTCTTGGTTATACTTCTTGGTAATACTTCTTGGTTATACTTCTTGGTAATACTTCTTGATAATACTTCTTGGTAATACTTCTTGGTAATACTTCTTGGTTATACTTCTTGGTAATACTTCTTGGTTATACTTCTTCGTAATACTTCTTGGTAATACTTCTTGGTAATACTTCTTGGTAATACTTCTTGGTTATACTTCTTGGTAATACTTCTTGGTTATACTTCTTCGTAATACTTCTTGGTAATACTTCTTGGTAATACTTCCTGAGATAAACATTGTTTGTACATTACAAACCCAACAAAAGCAGAAACTTTGAACATTTTATATCTCAAAGGAAAGTTGACAGTTAACTCTGGGAAATATTGATCTATTATTGATTATTGTATTCATTCAATTCACCAATAAAAGTAAATATTTGTATTGTGCTGTTGTTTCAGAGACGCTCTGTTGAAAATGAGGGAAGTTTATGAAAGAAATCCTCAGATGGGCGACGCCGGCAGTTTGGAGCCTCGACTGGAGGAAGTGAAACAAAGTCTACAGAGACTGGAGGAGGAGCTGAGGAGGAACCAGGTTTATTCTATTAATACTATGTACACACAGTACTGTATATACATATAGTACACACATAGTACTATATACACAGTACTGGAGGAGGTGAAACAGAGTCTACAGAGACTGGAGGAGGAGCTGAGGAGGAACCAGGTTTATTCTATTAATACTATGTACACACAGTACTGTATATACATATAGTACACACATAGTACTATATACACAGTACTGGAGGAGGTGAAACAGAGTCTACAGAGACTGGAGGAGGAGCTGAGGAGGAACCAGGTTTATTCTATTAATACTATGTACACACAGTACTGTATATACATATAGTACACACATAGTACTATATACACAGTACTGGAGGAGGTGAAACAGAGTCTACAGAGACTGGAGGAGGAGCTGAGGAGGAACCAGGTTTATTCTATTAATACTATGTACACACAGTACTGTATATACATATAGTACACACATAGTACTATATACACAGTACTGGAGGAGGTGAAACAGAGTCTACAGAGACTGGAGGAGGAGCTGAGGAGGAACCAGGTTTATTCTATTAATACTATGTACACACAGTACTGTATATACATATAGTACACACATAGTACTATATACACAGTACTGGAGGAGGTGAAACAGAGTCTACAGAGACTGGAGGAGGAGCTGAGGAGGAACCAGGTTTATTCTATTAATACTATGTACACACAGTACTGTATATACATATAGTACACACATAGTACTATATACATAGTACATAGTGCCACCTACTGACAACAGGAAGCCATCCCATGTATATGAAAAGTACACGGTGTACATGATGTAGTATGGCGTCCTCTAGCACCACATAGAGGACACAGGAGATTCTGTCCAGTATCACAGTAATGCAGTACTTCATGTATTTGCCCAGTACCACAGTAATGCAGTACTTCATGTATTTGTCCAGTACCACAGTAATGCAGTACTTCATGTATTTGTCCAGTACCACAGTAATGCAGCACTTCATGTATTTGCCCAGTACCACAGTAATGCAGTACTTCATGTATTTGCCCAGTACCACAGTAATGCAGTACTTCATGTATTTGTCCAGTACCACAGTAATGCAGTACTTCATGTATTTGTCCAGTACCACAGTAATGCAGCACTTCATGTATTTGTCAAGTACCACAGTGATCCAATTCTTCATGTATTGTCCAGTATCACAGTAATCCAGTACTTCATGTACCTGTCCAGTATCACATTAACCCAGTACTTGATGTACTTGTACTCTGTAGGCGTGGCTCTCGGAGGCCGACTCCAAAGCTTGTGACCTCAGCAGTCGGAGACAAAGTGGAGGTTGTGGGTTAAATTCTCAGGTCGACACTCCAGGAAGCAGCAGCTTGAAACAGCTGGAAGACCGGAGTCCAGCCAGCAGAGAGAGGTACTGATTATTGATTACTAACAATTGATTACTGATTGTTGATTACTAACTATTGATTACTGATTACTGACTGTTGATTACTGATTACTGACTGTTGATTACTGATTACTGACTATTGATTACTGATTATTGATTACTGATTATTGATTACTGACTATTGATTACTGATTATTGATTACTGATTATTGATTACTGACTATTGATTACTGATTATTGATTACTGATTATTGATTACTGATTATTGATTACTGACTATTGATTACTGATTATTGATTACTGATTATTGATTACTGATTACTGACTATTGATTACTGATTATTGATTACTGATTACTGACTATTGATTACTGATTATTGATTACTGATTATTGATTACTGATTATTGATTACTGATTACTGACTATTGATTACTGATTACTGACTATTGATTACTGATTACTGACTATTGATTACTGATTATTGATTGCTGATTACTGATTACTGACTATTGATTACTGATTACTGACTATTGATTATTGATTACTGATTACTGACTATTGATTACTGATTACTAACTATTGATTACTGATTACTGATTATTGATAACTGACTATTGATTACTGATTACTGACTATTGATTACTGATTATTGATTACTGATTATTGATTACTGATTGTTGATTACTGATTATTGATTACTGATTATTGATTACTAACTATTGATTACTGATTATTGATTACTGATTATTGATTACTGATTATTGATTACTGATTATTGATTACTGATTATTGATTACTGATTATTGATTACTGATTATTGATTACTAACTATTGATTAATTACTAACTATTGATTATTGATTGCTGACTATTGATTACTGATTATTGATTACTGATTATTGATTACTAACTATTGATTACTGATCACTGATTATTGATTACTGATTACTGATTATTAATTACTAACTATTGATTATTGATTACTAACTATTGATTACTGATTACTAACTATTGATTACTGATTACTGACTATTGATTACTGATTATTGATTACTGATTATTGATTATTTTATTGATGCTCCTGTCGTACTGAAAGGATTCAATGTTTATCGACTAAGCATGCTTTAACCTGTCTCTCTCTCCACCTGTCTCTCTCTCCGCCGGTCTCTCTCTCCGCCGGTCTCTCTCTCCGCCTGTCTCTCTCTCCTGTCTCTCTCTCCGCCGGTCTCTCTCTCCGCCGGTCTCTCTCTCCGCCGGTCTCTCTCTCCGCCTGTCTCTCTCTCCGCCTGTCTCTCTCTCCGCCTGTCTCTCTCTCCGCCGGTCTCTCTCTCCGCCGGTCTCTCTCTCCGCCGGTCTCTCTCTCCGCCTGTCTCTCTCTCCGCCGGTCTCTCTCTCCGCCTGTCTCTCTCTCCGCCGGTCTCTCTCTCCGCCTGTCTCTCTCTCCGCCGGTCTCTCTCTCCGCCGGTCTCTCTCTCCGCCTGTCTCTCTCTCTCGCCGGTCTCTCTCTCCGCCGGTCTCTCTCTCCGCCGGTCTCTCTCTCCGCCTGTCTCTCTCTCCGCCGGTCTCTCTCTCCGCCTGTCTCTCTCTCCGCCGGTCTCTCTCTCCGCCGGTCTCTCTCTCCGCCTGTCTCTCTCTCCGCCGGTCTCTCTCTCCGCCGGTCTCTCTCTCTACCTGACTCTCTCTCTTCAGTCCTGACGGCAGCTACACTGAAGACCACAGTGCAGAGCTTCAGTTTAAATCTCGTAGTTCAGAGTTTGATGATGACTTTGAAGATGAAGAACCGTTACCGAGTATCGGCACCTGCAAGTCCCTTTACCCGTTCCAAGGTACTGTTTACTGTACTACTGCTGCTGCTACTACTACTACATCTACTACTACTGCACATCAGCTGACTAACAGGTACTCAGTGACATTTTCAGGGTCAGACCTTATTGCCTAGGCGTCGTTACGGGTTGCTATGGATCGTTACCGATCGTTACAGGTCATTACGGGTCATTATGGATCGTTACAGGTCGTTGTGGGTCATTATGGGTCATTATGGATCGTTACAGGTCGTCCGGTTGAGACTTTAGTCCACAAGGTGTTTGTGTCTCCTGACAAACTAAATGTAAAGTTGACGTTTTGTCACTTCAGTCGTTCGTGTCTTTAGTCACTCATGAGAGTCGCTAGTCAAGACAGACTTTTATTTAAAGTTGATCTTCAGTACAAACTGGAAAGCTGAAAACAATAAATACTCTTCTTCATCATCAGCTTCATCAAATCATTAACACAATAAATAAACAAGTCCAAAGTTAGTGTTCCCTCAGTGTACATAAACCTGATCCCCCACAGAGTCCTGACAGAACCCAGACCCTAGTCAGGGTCTCAAAGTGAGCTCTGTCCCTTCAGACTGCACCGCATTGGTCCGGTCCTGAATCTAACATCTGGTTCTTCCTGCTCTGTAGTTCCAAACATAAAATGTATTATTTTTCTTAATGCATATTTAAGCCCAAAGACAAACAAGGGGACGGAGAAGTTCCCTCCCAAAACCTTCACCTGGTCCTTCAGTCTGAAGTGTAGACCTCCTTTCACCTGGACTCCTTCAGTCTGAGACGAAGGGTTCTGGTCCTTCCAACACCTGAACATGTTTTACAGGAGCAGGGATCCGATCCGGACTCTCTGTTAGAGGGCAGAATGAACTGAATGATGGTCTGAACATGTTTCTGATTTTCTGCAGGACAAAATGAAGGCACTCTGTCGATGGTGGAGGGAGAACTACTTTCTGTGGTGGAAGAGGACAAAGGTGACGGGTGGACCAGAGTACGGAGGAACCTGGAGGAGGAGGGATACGTCCCCACCTCCTACATCAAAGTCTTCCTGGACAGCAGTGCCAAAGGTGCCATGACCTACATATGACCTTCATCTGACCTCAGTAGGACTTTTAATGACCTGTAAATATGACCTTTAACGACCTCCACGTGACCTCTAGGCCGTCCACTCCAAGAACTAAAACCAACGTGAGCAGTTAGGGCTCACGTTGAGTTAGGTTTTAGGGGTTAAGGGTTAGTCCAGCTGTCCACCTCTCTCTCTGATGTTTCCTACACATTCAAATGTACATAGAGATATATTTAAATAATAATCATAATAATAACAACAATATTTATAATGATAATCAGTTTGTTTCCTGGTCACTAACATCAGATTAAACATTTATTAAGGAAATGATTTTCCTTCAATTTGTAAAACAGAAACAGTATCCAGCGCCTTCAGCATCTCAGGGCGGATCTCATCCACCCCCGGCGCCTTGCCACCAAGGAGTTTTTTGACTACCTCAGCGGCCTCCACCAGGGATATGGGTGAGCCTCCCCCTAGATCTTCAGGCGCTGCCTCCTCTGCAGAGGACATGATAGTCGGGTTTAAGAGTTCCTCAAAGTGCTCTTTCCAGCGCCCGACAATGTCCCCCGTCCGGGTCAGCAGTCCCCCCCCCCCCCCTGCTGAGAACAGCCTGGGGTAGGCCTTGCTTTCCCTTCCTGAGCTGTCGGATGGTTTGCCAGAACCTCCTTGAGGCCAACCGAAAGTCCTTCTCCATGGCCTCCCCGAACTCCTCCCATGCCCGAGTTTTAGCATCCGCGACCACCGCAGCTGCAGCCCTTCTGGCCTGCCGGTACCTGTCAGCTGCTTCAGGAGATCCTGGGCCAAACAGGCCCTGAAGGCCTCCTTCTTCAGCTTGACGGCTTCCCTCACCTTCGGTGTCCACCACCGGGTTCTCGGGTTGCCGCCACGACAGGCACCGATGGCCTTCCGGCCACAGCTCCTAGCGGCCGCGTCCACAATAGAGGCTTTGAACATGGTCCATTCAGATTCCATGTCCCCAACCTCCCTCGGGATGTGTGAGAAGTTCATCCGGAGGTGGGAGTTAAAGACCTCCCGGACAGGGTCCTCCGCCAGACGTTCCCAGTTCACCCTCACTACACGTTTGGGCTTGCCGGGTCTTTCCAACCGGTTCCCCACCATCTGATCCAACTCACCACCAGGTGGTGATCAGTTGACAACTCTGCTTCTCTCTTCACCCCAGTGTCCAAGACATACGGCCGCAGATCAGATGATACGATTACAAAGTCGATCATTGATCTCCGGCCTAAGGTGTTCTGGTACCAGGTACACTTATGAGCCACCTTATCTAGCTGTGCTAGCCATGGCTAAACCGTGGCTAGCACAGAAGTCCACTCGGGTTCAGATCAGGCAAGCCGTTCCTCCCACCCCCCGCCAGGTTTCTCCGTCATTGCCCACGTGAGCGTTGAAGTCCCCCAGGAGAACTATGGAGTCGGTAGGCGGCGCCCTTTCCAGGACCCCTCCCACCGACTCTAAGAAGGCCGGATACTCCGAACTGCTGTTTGGTGCAGAAGCACAAACCACAGTCAGAGCCTTGCTCCCCACACCGCATAGGCGCATGGAGGCGACCCTCTCGTTCTCCGGGGAGAACTCCAACACAGCGGCGCTCAGCTGGGGGCTCGTGAGTATCCCCACTCCCGCCCGGTGCCTCTCACCTTGGGCAACTCCAGAAAAGGACAAAGTCCAACCCCTCTCCAGGAGCTTGGTTCCAGAGCCAGTGCTGTGTGTGGAGGTGAGTCCAACTATATCTAGCTGGTATCGCTCCACCTCCTGCACCAGCTCCGGCTCTTTCCCCACTAGCGAGGTGACGTTCCACGTCCCTAGAGCTAGTCTATACTGCCGGCGATCGGCTCGTCTAGGCCTCCGGCTTGGCCTGCCGCCTGGTCTGCATTGCACCCGACCCCGATGCTTGTCCCTGTGGGTGGTGGGTCCACAGGCTGGCTGCTCCATGCTGTTTCTTTGGGCTGAGCCCGACCGGGCCCCATGGGCGAAGGCCCGGCCACCAGACGCTTGCCGACGAGCTCCCCTCCTGGGTCTGGCTCCGGGAGGGTGCCCAGTTTCCCTTGTCCGGGCGAGGTGGCTGAAGTCCGTGGGCTGCTTATCATCAGGGTTATTTTTAACCGCTCTTAGTCTGGGCTCTCCCGAGACCCGTTTGCCCCCTACCAGGGGCTACTGCCCCGGACAACGTAGCTCCCAGGATCACTGAGCCACTTAAACTCCACCACGTTAAGGTGGCGATTCGCGTAGGAGTATCACACTACTCAGCCTCCCGGGGAAGGCTTATGCCAGGGTGCTGGAAAGGAGGCTCCGACCGTTTGTCGAACCTCAGATTCAAGAGGAGCAGTGCGGATTCCGTCCCGGCCGTGGAACAGTGGACCAGCTCTTTACACTCGCAAGACTACTGGAGGGGTTCTGGGAGTTTGGCCAACCAGTCTACATGTGCTTTGTGGACTTGGAGAAGGCTTTCGACCGGGTCCCTCGGGGGTTCTTGTGGGGGGTGCTGCGGGAGTATGGGATTGCTGAATTTCTCCCTCCAGGTGGGGACGGAGTGCCTACAAGCGGAGGAGTTCAAGTATCTCAGGGTCTTGTTCACGAGTGAGGGTAAGATGGAGCGGGAGATCGACAGGCGGATCGGTGCGGCTGCAGCAGTAAAGCAGGCGACCGTCTTGGTGACGAAAGGCGACGCTCTCAATTCACTGGTCGGTCTACGTTCCTACCCTCACCTATGGCCACGAACTTTGGGTCGTGACCGAAAGGACAAGGTCGCGGCTACAAGCGGCCGACATGAGTTTCCTCCGTAGGGTGGCCGGGCTCAGCCTTAGAGATAGGGTCAGGAGCTCGGTCATCAGGAGGGAGCTTGAAGTCGAGCCGCTGCTCTTTCACGTCGAAAGGAGTCAGCTGAGGTGGTTCAGCATCTAATTAGGATGCCTCCTGGACGCCTCCCACTGGAGGTTTTCCAGGCACGTCCAACTGGGAAGAGACCCGGGGAAGACCCAGAACACGCTGGAGGGATTACATCTCCCAGCTGGCCTGGGAACGCCTCGGGATCCCCCACAATGAGCTGGAACATGTTGCCGGTGAGAGGGAAGTTTGGGTCAGCCTGCTTGGCCTGCTGCCACCGCGACCCGACCCCGGATAAGAGGAGGAAAATGGATGGATGGATTGATAATTCATAAGAACAAGAATATCAATAAATGTTGTATTGTTCTATGTTTGTGACCACGAAAACATTTACGTTTGTTCCTTTTATTCCACGTTGGTTCCTCGCAGCACTACGATATAACATAAATATATAAATATATATATATATATACATGTAGTATATATATTTATATATATGTATATATACATATATACAGTATATATAAATATATATACTGTATATATATTTATATATATGTATATATACATATATACAGTATATATATCAGTGGCGGGCCGTGCATTTTATACCTGGGCCTTCACTGCTGTCCTGCAGCTGAGCCACCTCCTAATAACCTCATGATGGCGCCACAGCTACGGTTATTATTCGTTTATAGGGCTGTAACAATACACGTATTCGTATTAAGCAGTTCGGAACGAGGCTTACGAACCGAACAATACGTTTGAATAATACTAGTGCATTTTGGAAAATGCAGAAGCTTAAATTGTAGGAAATATAATGTTTTCTGCGCTCACATAGGAGACAACGGGCTGTGTGACCTCTGAACCGGAACCCAAAAAAACAAAATAAAAAACAGCTGAGGCACCGCACGTGTTCTGGGAGGCTACGCTAAACTAGCTTATTGGGAAAACAACAGCAGCAACACGCATTCTGCTACACACTCGAGGGTCATTCAGATATTAGATGTAAAGAAACAAACGCAGTTGACTTACCAAATGCTGTTCACTTAAAGACATGCTCCTTTAATCCCACGGGTAAATCCCAACTCACAAATCCGTTTCTCCTCCTTCAGCCATTGAGTGTTAAAAAAACAAAGCTAGGAAAAAAAATAATAATCTACACCTAGCAAAATGCAAAACATGTCATAATTTCTTCCATATTTTTCAATTTGAACTCTTACTACTCCGACTAAGCTTTGCTGGCTACGTTAATTTTCGTTTCACGATAGTCACATGCTCGCCCACTGACCAATCACAGCCCACGGCCCACGCTGCACCTCGCTGCACCTGAAAACTGAGCTGCTCATTAATGCTGACGTAGTTGTTGGCCAGTTAGCAGCTCTGACACATCAAAGAATACGCCCATGTCAAACTAAAGATCTGATTGGTTGAACACTATGACAATCAACAACATCGTCCCCATTCACTTAAAGTGCACATGGATGCACGTGTGAGTCTGCAGGCCTCTGGCTCTGTTCTACCTAGAGACACAGAGGTGAGATCTGATTGGATAAAAGCTCTACTTAAAACAAGCTGCACTGGAAGCAGAGCAACTGAGGAAGACAGGAGCTGTGCAATGAGAACATAAGATAATGGGGAAAATATGTTTATAAATTATAATACATGTAGTGTATTTAAGAAACATTATTAGATTATAAAATAGATATAACTTTGTGATTCTGTTTAGGCCAGCCACTGATATCTATATATGTGTATATATATGAACATGATGTGTTTAACGTGGCTTCCTGTTCATTTAGAAGGATTCTGAGGCTGTCCGTCTTCTATCGCTCATCAAATTGATCTGAAAATGTTCCAATTATGATGTCGTTGTTACAGTTGTAGCGAGGACTACGTCCAGGATTTTAAATCAGTATATTTATGTATAATTTTAATTATATCTATAATCATGACTATTTTCATATATAATAATAATAATTTTTATATATAAGTATCTTCTCGGAGTGGGCGGCCTTTAAATGATGTCGCTCTTTGACCTCTATGACATTTGACCTCTGACCCCCTCCCCCCCTCCCGATGACCTTTGATCGCTGAATGTCAACACGTTGATTGCTATGGTTACAGCAGCAGCCTGTCTGTGGTATATGTGCTCTGCCTGTCTGTGTGCTGAAGTGTAAGGTGAATCTCATCTCAGGCTCCACCTCTTTTGATTTGCTGATGTAATTATTAATTATTGTGAAACATGTCTTTAAATGTAGAAAAACAGGTTAAAGATTGTGATCTGAGGTCTGATTTAAACACACATTTTATTGTTATTACTATTAAACACAATTTAGTATTCAGACGGCAGCAGTCTGACCTCCTGTCCTGTCACCAGCTCTGACTTATCTACCTGTCTGTCTCCCTCTCTGGCTTCTGTGTGTCTGTATTTGTAGGCTTTGTGCAGAGTAGTCGGCTAGTCTAGTATTCCACCAGTGAGGACGTCTCTAAAGGAAGGTAACAGCTTTTCATTGGACAGTTTAACTCTTCAGGTATCTCGGCCAATCAGATGACGCGATGGAAGAGAGGCTCTACTGGTGACTGAGAAATTACATCATAAATGAGAGATCAGAGATTAGACAGGTCCCACACACAGATCATGTGTAATATCAGAACCCAGATATTAGACAGGTCCCAAACACAGATCATGTGTAATATCAGAACCCAGTTATTAGACAGGTCCCGTTCAGTGGAGCTCTGATCCATATCCTATGTATTTATTGGAGATCCAGATTATCACATTAATCATTTCTTTATTTGTTGAAATACACATTCATGTTTTCATGAGTTTAATAATTACAATAAATTATAAAAGAAAGTAAATCCTAACCTTCTGATCAAATGTATTAATCTTATTAATTTATCCTTAAATTATTCTATTTCACATTTGATCCCAAAATGATACATTTATGTTTTATGTGCTTGGAACATAATCTCTTATTTTATAATTGATCTGATTCACTGACAAACTGACCTGAGATCAGTTGAACCTACAACTGATGGGACTACAGATGAAAAATAGCCTTTTGGCTAACTCTGGCACATTTGCAGAATTTTTATTAATGTGCACTGTCCCGTTCAAATAAACCAATAAATAAACCTGCTGTATTTAAACCTCTTTAAATTAATGTTTGTACGAATGTGTTGTTGAAAAGAATCGTTCCTATTGGCCGAGAGACTGAAATAAAACAGGAAGTGTTCATCTTGTTGCTGTCACAGTGATGTCACAGTGACAACAGTGACATCACTCACAGTGAAGAGTTTAAACAGTGTGTAAATAGAAACGAGCTGCAAAAGTGTAGCCCCGCCCCCTGTGTATCTGCTGATATTAGCCCCGCTCCCGGTGTACCGACTGATGCTAGCCCCGCCCCCTGTGTACCTGCTGATATTAGCCCCGCCTGCAGATTAACCGGTGTCTATTAGCCATGCCCCCTGCTTGTTGATGATGATGATGTTGATGATGATGATATTGATTGTGTGAAATGTGAACTTTCTTATTTCATAGTGAGATTTTGATCAGTTATTGATTTTTTAATTACGACGTGAGACTGCTGTTCACGCACTTTTCAACTTCCTGTATGTTAAACTTTCAAAATAAAGTAAACTCTGATCAAACAAGGAGTTGGTAATCTGTGTTTATTCAGACTGTTGCTCAGAGGCACTGTGGCAGAAATATTATTATAATATTATTATATAGTGATTATTAACCCTAACATTTAATAATATATAAAATAATAACCCTAATATCACGTTAGTTAATATCACATTATTGAATATCACGTTATTTCAAGGGGTTAGTTCATGGTTTGGGTTAGTTCATGGTTTGGGTTAGTTCATGGTTAATGAATGAATGAATTTTATTTATAGAGCGCTTTTCACAGACATAACATCACAAAGTGCTTAACAGAGCAGACATTTAAAAGCATAAAAAACACAATGTGACCCTAGGGTCAATAAATTACATACACAGAGAAAAATAAAAAAAATAAAATAATAAAAAATAAAATAAAAATGTAAAACTTATTTTAAGAGCAGGTCTAGGACATGGGTTTTTACTCAAACGCCAGCCTAAAAAGGTGGGTTTTGAGCTGGTTCATAAAAGTATTCACAGTATCTGCGAGGCGTAGAGTTGCAGGCAGAGCATTCCAGAGCCTCGGGGCCACTGCCTCAAAGGCTCGGTCACCACGGGTCTTTATGAAGTAGATCAGCTACATAAGTCGGAGCCTGACCGTGAAGTGCTCTGTAAGTGATGGTGAGAATTTTGAAGTGTATCCTAGATGCTACAGGGAGCCAGTGGAGAGATCGGAGTACGGGGGTGATGTGAGACCGTCGATTTGTCCTGGTGAGTAATCTGGCGGCAGCGTTTTGGATGACCTGCAGACGGTTAAGAGCAGATGCACTGAGTGATGAGAAAAGTGAGTTACAGTAGTCAATGCGAGAGGAGATAAATGTGTGTATGATCATCTCTAGTTCAGGTGTTGATACTACAGATCTTAGTTTACTGATATTTCTTAGATGGAAGAAACATGATCTGGACAGCTGCTTAACATGGGGTTCAAACGACATGGATCGATCAAAGAAAATCCCTACCCCTTGACGAGGCGGCAACACTGCGCGTGTAATACGCGTGGATGGAGGCAAGGATTTAACCAGTGGTGGCGGAGTGGACGAGCAAGGACTGAGAGAACGGGGGACCGAAGCTCGCCGCGGTGCTGGTGTAAAGCACGGTATGGAGCGGCGTGTCCTGGGGCGAGAGGAGGGCTCAGGAATGACTGGCGTAGGGATGTCAGGGGACCCGGGGCTGTGGGTCCCTTGAGGCGGCAGCTGGGATGGTGTAGGAAGCTGGGAGTCCCTAGTCAGAGGAGGGAAGTCGTGTAGGGCAAGGGCGTCATATCCATTCTTCAGCTGGACATCGAAGTTATGGGGTGTAGGAGAGTGATGTCTCCCTCTCCGGCTGCTGCGAGCACAGACCAGGGACCAGGGCTCGTGATGTGATGGAGTGGAGCTGACCAGGGCTTTAGGCTTAGCTCCGAGCCGTAGCCAGGAAGCCTCAGGAGCTGTGACCGGAAGAGGGGCCGCGGCAGCAGGACTGAAAGCGATGGAATCATGCACACGGTCGCTGGCTGTGTCGGTTTGTGATGGACCGAAGATGATGGTGTCCATGAGATTCTCGGCATACTGGATCCTGTAGAGCGTGGATATTCTTCCTTCCAGCTCTGTGATTTTATCCACCAGGCGGGCGCAGCTGACACAGTCGGATGGAGAGGTGAGTGGAGCTATCATAGCAGATCTGGTGGACAATTGGGCTCCAGCCCGTAGTCCACAGCCTTGTCCAGGTATTAGCAAAGGTGGAAGCTGATTCACAGACGGTCCCGTTTTCAGTTTGACGTGTGTAGACCCTCTATATCTGTAGTCTCCGTGGCGTTAGTTAGCTTCAGAGCCCAGGTCTAACAAACGAGCCAGTAGTAGCCCAGTGTAGCAGTTGTGTACTCTCGGTTGCGTTGTGTTTAATTCAGCACACGATATCTTTTGATGGCTCCAACCAGACGTTTATTCATAGGACAGAATATGGATAGCTGGTAAAAGACAGAACAGCTTCAGTGACTCTCATAGACAACGTCGTGGTCACAAGCTCCGGAACACTGTTAAATTAAAGGGACAAATACTTAAGCTAACTATTGTTAGCATGTTACTCATGCTAAATGCTAAATCAGTTATCAGTTAAAACCATTTGCTCTAGAAATTATAAATTAAAACAATTATACGAACAAAAAGGGACTTCTACAGATATCTCTCTCTATATATATATATATATATATATGTATATCAGACATCGAATGAGATGTTTCACAATGGAGCTTGTCACAGGTCAACCTACCATGAAAACAGCTTGCTTCAGACTCGTTCAGGAAAGCTTGGCGCACCACTAAAGTCTGCAAGCAGCCAGCAGAGGGCGCTGTTACACACAACCCACTTGTCTCCATGGGGAACTAATGATACGTTGTAAATGATATTTAAATGAGGAAATAATATGAAAATGATAAGGATTAGCAATAACTTAAATAATATAGTAATACTAGCAACCAATGGCCAGTGATGGCAAGTGGAATCATTAACTCTGTTACACCAGCAGGCTAACTGATCTGGGGAACGCAAAAACCTAAGAGGTCTAGTACGTGTTGGCTGACATCGTACTACTAGTTCAATTGACACAGATCAGAACAGCTAGGATCTCAAAAGTATAAGGCAAAAAATGTGGCCAAAACTGGAGAAAAATTGCCAATTTGTAAAAAAGGGTGTGCGGAGAAACAGACACGACGCACAAGTGAGCTGGATCAGGTGACAAGCAAATTGGAGGGAAAAAAAACCAAGGTTAAGGTTAGTTCATGGTTTGGGTTAGTTCATGGTTAGGGTTATTTTATGTTAATTTACTTCCTTATTTTCATTTGGTTTGACTGAACTGATAGCTGATCAACAGAAAAAAACTTCAATATGTTTAAAATAATTAATTAATTCATCAGATTAGTGAGAAAAACCTTAATATTTATACTTCTGAATGATTAATAGTTATTGATGAATCAATAATCAGACTTATAAACATAAATAAAGAACGCTGAATGTTTTCCTTTAGTTCAGATATGAACTTAGAGAATCAGCTGTTCACCTTTTCTTTATTGTCAAAGGTTTTACACAATCATCAGAGAATCTGCACTCATTAACACATCTATTAATAGTAAAAATAGATTGGTTAATAATTAATAGTAATATGATCAAAATAAAAAACAATCTTCACATGTCTGCATTAATAAAAAGTGTTTATTTATACTAGTGAGGTTAAAGTTTAGATGAAACTGATGACCTCATATGTAATACATAGGTTTAACTAGCAGATGTCGCCATGTTCCTGCATGTCACCCATCTAACTCTAACCCCTCTAATCCATCTAACCCATTTAACCCTAACCCATCCAACCCATTTAATTCATCTAACTTGAACCCATACAACTCTAACCCATGTAACCCATATAACTCTAATCCATCTAACCCTAATCCATCTAACTCATCTAACCCATCTAACTCATCTAACCTATCTAACTCTAGCCCATCTAACCCGTCTAACTAATCTAACCCATATAACCCATCCAACCCATTTAATTCATCGAACTTGAACCCATACAACTCTAACCCATCTAACCCATATAACTCTAATCCATCTAACCCTAACCAATCGAACCCATCGAAACCCTCTCACCCATTTAACTCTAATCCATCTAACCCATCTAACTAACCAATCTAACCCTAACCCATCTAACTCTAACCCATCCAACCCATATAACTCTAACCCATCTAACAAATCTAACTCTAACCCATATAACTCTAACCCATCTAACAAATCTCACTCTAACCCATCTAACCCTAACCCATCTAACCCTAACCCATCTAACCCGTCGAACCAATGGAACTAATGGAACTAACCCTAACCCATCTAACCCTAACCCATCAAAACCATCTAACCCATTTAACTCTAACCCATCTAACTCTAACCATGTAACCCTGACTTCAACTACAGTATATGACAAACGTTTATGTCTTAAAATAATGTAAAATATTATTTCAGATGTAATCAACAGAGTAAACAGGAAGTGCAGCTGAATGAAATGATTTAAGTTTAAACTAATACACTTGAAAAAGCTGCATCATGAAAACATTTCATTATTAAGAAAACTTAAGATTTTAGTGTAAAACATGTTTCAGTTAAAGTTAATTTATTTATTTCAAGCAGCTGTCGGAATTTAAATGTTAAAATATGTAAAATGACTCTGAACATCCTGATGTGAAAGTACTGATATTATCTTGATGTGTAATAAAGTAAAATCATTCTGAATATATCACTTTCTGTGTTTATGTTCCTGTGAAATATTTTATGATGTCCTGCCAACAGTGTGTGGGTGTTCGTGTTCTCAACCCTGCTGAGGACCATCTGACACACACACACACTTTGATGTGCCTGCAGATAGAGATGTTGTTTCCATGACAACCAAATGAGGAAAACGATGATTAATTTAGAGACGTTTTTCTCCTCCATCTGGTTCTTCTTCATTTCTTTGTGTCTCATTCAGACTGAAACATCTTCTCATCAACTCTTGAGTCTCTTTCATAACTTTGATCAGACGGGAAGTTGATCGGTTAGACTCCACAGCGTAGTGTCAGCACTAACAATATAATACAATAAAACATTATATATATATATATTAGGGGTGTAACGGTTCACAAAATTGGGTTCGGTACGATACAGTGGAGCCACGGTTCGGTACGTTTCGGTACAGTAGAAAACTATAAATGCCAGAGAAATGTACTTGATTTAAAATATATTTATTCATTACAACTAACATCATAAAGTTATTCTTTGACTTTGAACAATGATGGAACTATACCTGAGTGACCCATCTTCTGGGGTGTCTTCTTAGCAACACATAAGCATAAAAAACAAAAACTGCTCCTTAATGTTATGTTGTATTGTTACTTACATCTTGCTTACATCTTGTATTGTTACTTACATCTTGCAAAAGAGATTTTTAATCTCAATGGGACTACCTGGTTAAATAAAGGTTTTTTTTTTTTTTTTTTAATTTTTTAATTTTTATTCAAACGTATTCGGTTCATCATGCGTACCGAACGGTTCAATACGAATACTGTTCTGTAGAGCTTGACTAGAGATATACCGACTCAACACATTTAAACCTGGGAGAACAAAACAACCTGCAGCCACTGGGTCAAGTTCTGAGAACACACGTATATTATTCTGCGCAGGTGCATCAGCTTAACTAGACAGTCACATGACACACTCACACCTGAAATGCATCGGCAATAATTGGGAGCACAATCAGTTGCTTCAATTAACACCCCCACTTGATCACACATTATTGACAACCATAAATCATACAAGGGGAAAAAAACATGGAAACCAACTGCACTTAACTGCACTTAACTGGCTATGCCCCAAACAAGAACATGGAAAAAGTAAGTAGCTTTGCTTTAGTAGCTGGTTTTGTCATCAGGTCAGCTACCATCCGGTCTGTTGGGCAATACTCCAAACATACTTTACAGTCATTAACAGTTGATCTCACAAAATGGTATTTTATATCAATGTGCTTACATCGCTGTCTGCTGACTGGATTCTTGGCTAATGCAATCGTACCTTGGTTATCTTCAAAAATCTTAGGTACATCATACAGACAGTCATCAAGATGTTCAAGCAGTTGAGATAAGTAAAGACACTCTTGTGTGGTTGCGGCCAACGCCATATACTCTGCCTCACAAGTTGACAGTGCTACCGTTGGCTGCTTTTTGGTCTTCCAGGAAATCAGAGGACCATTCTCACTCAGACTAACACAATAACCAGTTGTACTGCGTCTGTCAGTTGCATCACCTGCCCAATCTGCATCACTGTAAGCAAACAACCTCAGCTCATCATATTTTCTGTAACACAACATTTTGTCATTTGTGCCCTTCAAATATTTCAGTACATGCTTAACAGTTGTCCACTGCTCTTCTGTCGGCTCACTGAAATGCTGTGACAGTCTGCTTACAACAAAGCTCAGATCAGGTCTGGTGCATGAGGTTAGGTAGATTAGGCTACCCACTGCCTCTCTGTATTTTCTGGGGTCACCTAGCTTCTCATCAGTGTAATGTAGCTTTGGTTCACAAGGTGTTGACCTGGGTTTACAATCCTGCATATTAAACCTGTCAAGCAGCTTGTCAACATAGCTCTGCTGTGACATGGTCACACATCCATTACACTGGTCAAAAGTGATACCAAGAAAATTCTTCAGTCTGCCCAAATCTTTCATCTGGAACTTCACAGCAAGCATCTCTTTTACTGCTTTTAAAGCACTCTCATCACTGGCTGCAATAACCAGGTCATCAACCCAGATCAGTAGGATCACCTTGTCATGTTCCGTTTCTCTCTCATAAACACAGTGATCGGCTGGATTCTGTACAAACATATTTTCACATAGATAGTCATGCAACATTATGTTCCAGTTTCGACCTGATTGTTTAAGCCCATATAGTGACTTCTTTAGTCTACACACCATCTTCCCATTTGTCTGAGATTTTACATCATAACCCTCTGGCTGTTCCATGTAAATCTCACAATCAATTGGTGCATGTAAGTAGGCGGTTTTAACATCCATCTGATGTAGGATCAGATCCTCCTGGGCAGCTTTCTGCATCAACACTCTCACACTAGTCAGGTCGGCAGTAGGAGAAAACGTTTCTCCATAATCTACACCCATCTGTTGACTGTATCCCTTGGCTACATAGCGGGCCTTGTACTTGTCAGATCCATCAACATTGGTTTTGAGAGTATACACCCATCTACCCCCCACTGCTTTCTTGCCCTCAGGTAAGGTGGTCAGAGTAAATGTGTTGTTATCCCTCAGTGCCTTCATCTCCTCATCCATTGCATCTACCCACTTACTTGAGTTGGATGAAGACACAGCATCTCTGAACGTCTGCGGTACATTACAAACCATCCTGTAGCAATAATCAATGTTGATCTGAGCCTGATCACTCTCTATCCCATAGAAGTCTGGCCTCCTCCTCTCTCTAGCAGGGTATCTCCGTGGAGACTGGGATTCGGGCTTGACTCCACCTGTCTGTAGGCCTATCTGGCTTGGACCTGGCCTAGCTTCTGGGATGTCGTTCTGCTCGGGTTTGTCAGGGTCAGGTCTGGTTGCGTTAGACTGCACACCAGTGTCATCGTCGGACATGTCATCAGTCTGCTGTCCCTCAACACAGGACATGAACCTCACCAGTCTGTGCTTCATCACCTTCCTGCTGTCAGGGTAGTAGACCATATAGGCTGGACTGTTCTTGTCATAACCAACGAAGATGCCCTTGTCAGACCTTGACTCTAGCTTCTTCCTGTCCTGCCTGTAGGCGTAACATACAGTACCAAACTTCTGCATCCTGGAGACATTAGGTCTCCTTCCTGTCAGCATAAAGTAAGGTGTCTCTCTGGTGCGGTTGTTGAAACATCTATTCCTCACCACTGCTGCTGTCTGGACCGCATACGGCCATAGCTCCTTGGCTAACTGGCTCTCCAAGAGCATACATCTAGCCATGTCAAAAAGGGTTCTCCAGTTACGCTCAGCAGTGCCATTCTGGTGTGGTGAGTATGGTGCTGATGTTTCATGTCTGATTCTATTCCTACGCAGTAGAGCTTGGTAACCCTGCCCTGTGAACTCTGTACCATTGTCAGACCTGATACACTTCACTTTCCCATATGGGGCTGTGTCGGCTAGAAACCTCTCTGTGGCTTCTACAGTGTCACTCTTGTGCTTTAGATAGTACACAAACACTGCACTTGAATAGTCGTCAGTAAAGGAAAGTGCATACCTATACCCTTCCTTGGACTCTGGGTCAATGGGGCCTGACAAGTCAGTGTGAACCAGCTCTAAGGCTGATTTGGCCCTCACATCAGGCTTCCTGTTTCTGCTCTGAGTGAACTTGCCCTGAGTACACACTTCACATATCATGGATTTGGACGCTTTACCCCTGATTGACATTCCATCCACAACATTCTCTAACTTCATGACATCATCAAAATTACAGTGCCCCAAAATCTCGTGCCACGTCTGAATATCATGACAGCTCATACATTGATCATCACAGTCATTATTTACTGACACAGTAGGCAAATAGAACAGTCTGTTATGCTCATAAATGAGGAAGCGCGTACCGTCTCTATACTGCAAGACGTTTTCTCCTTCCTTGAAGATCACCGTTGCCCCACTATAAGTTGCAGCTCTCACGGAGAAGATGTCTTGGGGATACGAGGGGATGTACAGCGCCTGCTTCAGTGTGGTACTGAGGTGCCGCCCCCTGCTGTCGATCAGACACACCTCGGCATCTCCTCTGCGCTCCGCGACCCCCGTGCAGCTTGTGCCATCGGCCAGCTCCACGCAGTGCGTCTCGGACTGGAATCGGTCATCGAAGTTCTTGAACTTCGCCAGGTCAGTGATGATATGCGCCGTCGCACCGGTGTCCACCATCAAGCCCTTTCTGGTGACACCGCTTCCTGGCTCGCTGGTCACCAGCTTGAACACGAAGGTGTTGTCATCCGTCTCCTCGGACACTCCACGCGCGTTGTCCCGCTGCCACTGTCGCCATCCTCCTCGCCGTCCGGTACTCTCGCCCTGGCCGTACCACTGTTGACCACGCTGACAGTCTCTTACCTTGTGACCTCTCTGGCCACAACGGAAACACACAATGTCCCCGCTCTCGGTGCTGCGTGCACCTGCGCCTGCTGGGGCAGCCCTCCTTGGATGCGCCTGGGCCCCCATGACATTGTCGTCGGCCGCAGCTGTGCGCATACCTTCAGTGCTCTCATAACTGCGCAACTTAGTCTTGAACTCCGCAAAAGAGAGAGTCTCATAACTTTGAGTGATAAAAATGGAAAAAGGCTTAAATGAGTCTGGCAGCCCCTTCAAAATCATTGCAACCAATAGTCCATCGCTTAAAACCTCTCCAGCATTACGCAGCGCTGTGATCGAAGTCTCAGCACGTATGACATAATCAGTCACACTCTCACTACTCATCTTTTGCAAAGAAGTCAGTTCTGTATACAGGCATACAATGCGGGGCTTACCCTTGCCTGCATAATAGTCACGCAAAATCCTGAGCGCTCCACGCCCGTCATCCGCTACCTCTCGCATGACCAGAGACAAACTTTTGTCATCAAGGAATTGGATCAGTTCCGCGTACGCTTCCGCGTTCTTCGCCGCATCCTCAGCCAGTGCGTTTTCTTCTGCGCCATCGGCGGGCTGATTCAAAATGGTGTCCTTCAGTTTCTGCAACCGCAGATGTCCCAAAAACTTCGTCTCCCACAGTTCATAGTTCTTTTCGTCCCCATTAAAAACAAGACGAGACCAACGTGAACTCGTATGTTCGCTCATGGTGCTGGCACTCCAATCCGTGAGATACGCACACAAGCAAATATCTCTCAGTGGCTACTCACGCCGGATATCTCTTCGCACAAACGTCTAACGCATCTGGGCCCATAACCTGTTCTGTAGAGCTTGACTAGAGATATACCGACTCAACACATTTAAACCTGGGAGAACAAAACAACCTGCAGCCACTGGGTCAAGTTCTGAGAACACACGTATATTATTCTGCGCAGGTGCATCAGCTTAACTAGACAGTCACATGACACACTCACACCTGAAATGCATCGGCAATAATTGGGAGCACAATCAGTTGCTTCAATTAACAAATACGCGTATCGTTACACCCCTAATATATATATATTCATGCTGGGCAACGATTAAAATATTTAATCGCGATTATTAATCGCATGGATTTTTTGCGATTAATCTCATTGTTATGACAAAGTTCAATAATGAATTATAAAGTAGTGTATTGCGCACTTTTATTTTAAAAGTACTGCTATATGAACAAAAGGGCAATAACATTTGGTTTGCAAACACAATATTTACACTAACTTTCAAAGTCCTTCGCTCGCTCCCGACCTGTGCCGTTTGAATGAGTTTACCGTGAATGTCAGCATATAGGTGCACTAACATGTGAGTGTCTGCTGACTTTACCGCAGTGATGTCCAGTAGTCTCCAGGCAGAGCAGCAGCTGCTGCACGTTGTAACGCCGCGTGTCTTGCTTTTGTTTATCTAAACTTCTCCCACAAGCTGCATCAACGTATCTGCTGAAGACTTCCTCCACGGACTTTCAAAATAAAAAAATGCGTTAACACGCTATAAAATAATTGTCGGCATCAATTAATGAATGCGTTAACGTGATAATAACGCGTTAACTTGCCCAGCACTAATATATATATCTCTGACCTGTCTGACCTCTCGAAGGTGATACTCTGACCCAGATCGACACGTTTCTTGTTGCATGACAGGAGGTGAAGGTCAGGCTGCTGCTTCCCCGATGAAGGATGCTTGTGTGCACTGAGGTACACACACTCTAACTCACACACTCTAACTCACACACACACTCTAACACATACAAACACTCACTCACACACTCTTGTACATCTCCGCCCCCTGGTGAGCTCATCTTTGGACCCACTTCAGTTCGCCTACCAATCTGGCATCGGGGTGGATGACGCTGTTACCTACCTGCTACACAGATGCCTTTCTCACCTGGAAAAGGATGGAAGCACTGTGAGAGTCATGTTTTTTTATTTCTCCAGTGCCTTCAACACCATCCAGCCTTTGCTTCTGATGGACAAGCTGGAGCAGACCGGAGTGGACCACCACCTCACCGCATGGATCTTGGACTATCTCACCAACCGTCCACAGTATGTGCGGATACGGGAGTGTGAGTCCGACCTGGTGTCCTGCAGCACGGGGGCCCCACAAGGAACCGTCCTAGCTCCATTCCACTTCACCATCTACACCTCGGACTTCAAATACAACTCTGCAAACTGCCACCTGCAAAAGTTCTCTGATGACTCTGCAATCGTCGGCCTCATTTCTGCTGGTGATGATGGGGAATACAAGGAGAACGCTGTTCGTGAGCAAGAATTGGCAGACAGAGATTGTCCTCTCCCCCGTGCTTGAAACTGGATAACAGATGAAGCCACTTTCTGACTTTGTACTCATTAGAGGAAAGCTGCCATTAACTGATGTGACTGATAGCTGCTCTTGGCCAGAGGGCCTCTCGGCCTTGTGCAAGTTACCGGAGGAAGCGGGGTAGACGTCAGAAGTTACGGTCGTGAGCAAAGCCATGCAAGTTTCCTCGACCCCCCCGCTGAGGAACACAGTAGTATGTTCTATAGTACATGTTGCTGAGGAACACAGTAGTATGTTCTATAGTACATGCAGCTGAGGAACACAGTAGTATGTTCTATAGTACATGCTGCTGAGGAACACAGTAGTATGTTCTATGGTACATGCAGCTGAGGAACACAGTAGTATGTTCTATAGTACATGCTGCTGAGGAACACAGTAGTATGTTCTATAGTACATGCAGCTGAGGAACACAGTAGTATGTTCTATAGTACATGCTGCTGAGGAACACAGTAGTATGTTCTATAGTACATGCAGCTGAGGAACACAGTAGTATGTTCTATAGTACATGCTGCTGAGGAACACAGTAGTATGTTCTATAGTACATGCAGCTGAGGAACACAGTAGTATGTTCTATAGTACATGCTGCTGAGGAACACAGTAGTATGTTCTATAGTACATGCAGCTGAGGAACACAGTAGTATGTTCTATAGTACATGCAGCTGAGGAACACAGTAGTATGTTCTATAGTACATGCAGCTGACGAACACAGTAGTATGTTCTATAGTACATGCAGCTGACGAACACAGTAGTATGTTCTATAGTACATGCTGCTGAGGAACACAGTAGTATGTTCTATAGTACATGCAGCTGACGAACACAGTAAGGCAAGGCAAGGCAAGTTTATTTGTATAGCACATTTCAACAACAAGGTAATTCAAAGTGCTTCACATAAAACCATTAAAAGCATCAAAACACAAGGCAAAAGAAAAGGAGATTTCAAAAACAATTAAAAAACAGTGTAAGAAATAAAATGCAGTAGTAAAATGCAGAAATGCAGGAAATTGATTAATATATTAATTGAACGTGGTTCAATTAAAGGCAGCAGCAAACAGAAAGGTCTTCAATCTTGATTTAAATGAGCTGAGGGTCTCAGCAGACCTGCAGCTTTCTGGGACTTTGTTCCAGATATGTGGAGCAGAAAAACTGAACGCTGCATGTTTAGTTCTGACTCTGGGAACAGAAAGTAGACCGGTCCCAGACGACCTGAGGGGTCGGGATGGTTCATAAGGTAGTAGCAGATCGGAGATGTATTTTGGTCCCAAACCATTCAGTGCTTTGTAAACCAACAGCAGGATTTTAAAGTAAATTCTTTGTTGGACAGGAAGCCAGTGCAAAGACCTCAGAACTGGAGTGATGTGGTCCACCCTCCTGGTCTTAGTGAGGACTCGAGCTGCAGCGTCCTGAATCAGCTGCAGCTTTCTGACGGATTTTTTACAGAGACCTGTAAACACACCGTTACAGTAGTCCAGTCTGCTGAAGATAAATGCGTGGACAAGTTTTTCCAAATCCTGTTGAGACATAAGTCCTCTAATCCTTGATATATTCTTCAGGTGATAGTAGGCTGATTTTGTAATTGTCTTGATATGGCTGTTCAGGTTGAGGTCTGAATCCATAACTACACCTAGATTTCTGGCTTGGTTTGTGGGTTTTAACATCAGTCACTGAAGCTGAGCGGTGATTTTCAATTGTTCGTCCTTGGTACCAAAAACAATTACTTCTGTTTTATCTTTGTTTAATTGAAGAAAATTCTGGCACATCCAGTTGTTGATTTGTTCAATGCAGTTACCCAGCCCTTGTATGGGATTATAGTCCCCTGGTGACATAGTTATGTAGATTTGTGTGTCGTCTGCATAATTATGATAACACACTTTGTTGTTTTCCATAATCTGAGCTAGTGGAAGCATGTAGATGTTGAACAGAGGAGGCCCCAGTATTGAACCTTGGGGAACACCACATGTCATTTTAGTCAGCTCTGATGTGTAATCAGCTACAGACACAACGTATTCTCGGCCCTTCAAGTAGGATTCAAACCAGTTAAGTGCTGTGCCAGAGAGTCCCACCCAGATTTTTAGTCTTTCTAGGAGTATGGCATGGTCGACCGTGTCGAATGCAGCACTGAGATCTAGTAACACTAAGACTGAACTTCTGCCATTGTCTATGTTTAAGTGGATGTCGTTGAAAACCTTAACAAGAGCAGTTTCAGTGCTGTGGTGCTGTCGAAAGCCTGACTGGAAAACATCAAAGCAGTTATTTACGGCCAAGAAGTCGGTCAGCTGTTGGAAAACCGCTTTTTCAATTATTTTACTTAAAAATGGGAGGTTTGATATTGGCCTATAATTTTTCATCGTTGCGGAGTCTAAACTAGCTTTCTTTAGGAGTGGTTTAATAACTGCAGTTTTTAGGGCTTGTGGGAAGACACCTGAGAGAAGGGATGTGTTTACAATTTGTAAAAGATCAGTGGTCATGCAGTTTGAAATATTTTTGAAAAAGTGTGTTGGTAGAATATCCAAGCAGCAGGAGGATGACTTCAGATGTTGTATGATGTCTTCTAGGCTTCTACGGTCGATTGAATGAAATTGTGTCATGATATTTGAATGGATGTTATTCAGAGATCGGGACAACACATATCCTGTGGTTGATGTGGAGGCACTGACTGCTTGTCTAATTTTCTGAATTTTGTCAGTAAAAAAGGTGGCAAATTGATTGCATGCCCAGGTGGATTGGAGTTCAGCAGCTACCGACACTGGAGGGTTTGTTAGCCTGTCGACGGTAGCAAATAAGGCGCGTGTATTGTTCTTGTTTTTGGTTATGATGTCAGAGAAGAATGACTGCCTTGCATTTCTAAGTTCCAAATTATAATTGCGAAGTCTCTCTTTATAGATGTCACAGTGAACCTGGAGATTAGTTTTTCGCCACCTGCGCTCAGCTTTCCGACACTCTCGTTTCTCTATTTTGACCAGCGTAGCATTTCTCCAAGGAGATCTTTGCTTACCCGAGACAACCTTCACTTTAGTGGGTGCAATGGCATCAATAATATTTTTAACTTTAAAATTGAAGCCATCTACAAGCTCATTGACTGAGAGACAAGAGAGGGCTGGTGTGGAGGAGAACTTCTGAATAAATAGTTCACTGGTGTTTTCAGAGATGTAACGCTTTGTCACAACCTTGGTTTGGACATTTGTGTGCAAGGAGATTGCACTCTCAAAGAAAACACAGAAATGATCAGAGAGTGCAACATCAGTCACAGCAACCTTGGAAATGTTTACACCTTTGGTGATGATTAGGTCCAGAGTGTGCCCCCTGTTGTGGGTGGGTCCTGTCACATGCTGAGTCAGATCATAGTTATCAAGGACACCACATAGTTCTATAGACTCTCTGTCCTGGGGATTATCAACATGGATATTAAAGTCACCAACAATAACAACACAGTCAAAATCAATACAGATTACAGACAGCAGTTCAGTAAACTCATCAAAGAAGGTTGCACAGTATTTAGGCGGTCTGTAAATGTTTAGGAATAAAGCTTGAGTGGAATTCAGAGCCACATATTCAAAAGAACTAAAATGACCAAAGGGCATCTGCTTGCATTGAAGAGAATCATTAAATAAAACAGCAACTCCACCTCCTTTCTTATGCGCTCTTGTTTCACTCATGAAACTGAAGTTGTGAGGTGTTGATTCAATAAGAACAGCTGCACTGTTATCTTGATTTAACCAAGTTTCAGTTAAAAACAAAATGTCCAGTTTGTGCCTAACAATAAAATCATTGATTAAAAATGTTTTTCCTGACAGAGACCTGACATTTAATAAAGCTAAGTTTAATGTGGTTAAAGCTTTCTTTGCCCAATTTATTTGGACAGGCTGACGAGGAATGTATGCTAAGTTTGATAAGTTTGCATGTTTACTATTGTTTCTTCGCAGCCTCACCTTTATTTTTCTATAAACTTGCAAGACAGGAATTGAAGCGGCTAGCTGCATACAGGGCCCCGACTTTTCCTGGAGAGAGTCATTGGTGTCATTAGCCTTGTAGCCTGGACCCAGAAGATATCAATTATTTCCTCCATCAGGTAGGGGAGACAGAGGACGGTTGTAGAGCCGTCGGGGAGTGTGAAGAGGTGTGTGTTTGGTTCCAGCAATGACCAGCTCTTTCATGTTGTCAGTGAACTCCAGGTGGGGGGAGGATGGGGAGAGTGTGAGAGAGGATTGCGATCCAAAGTATGGACCCGAAATAGCTGGGGAGGGAGGTAAAGACTCCGCGTCTAGGAAGAGTGGGGAAAGTGGGAGATCGGAGGCGAAGGCGGTCCCTGATGATGAGGTTGGAGACTCCTCCTTTTGGCTGTCGTTAGGCGGGGGCATCCTTCCCGTAAGGTCTCCATGGCAATGCTGTGTGGTTATCTCTTGTTTAGACTCCTCTTGTGTCTTGTCCTTGGCAGTAGGGACAGACGGGTGACGCAGGGAGAAAAACAGGTTAGAGGTAAACAGTTTTACCCCTGACTTGTTCAGGCAAATTCCATGCGCTGCAAAAAGATGTCTGCGCTCCCAGAAAAGGTAGAAATTGTTGATAAAATGTACTGAATGGTCAGCACATGCAGTTGACAGCCATCTGTTCAGTGCAAACAGCCTGCTGAATCCTTCATCTCCTCCTCTGACTGGTGGAAGAGGGCCACTGATAAACACCTCAGCCTTGACAGAGCTGACTGTGTTTAACAGATCAATAAAGTCTCGCTTCAGAACTTCAGACTGTTGTTTCACAATATCACAGCTTCCTGTATGCACGATGATGTTTTTCGCTGTGGGATAGTCAGCCACGATGTCCAGGAATTTGTCTCTCATGTCAGAGACCATATCTTTTGGAAAGCAGAGTATTTTGGTGTTCTTGCTGCACAGTTTTCTGACATCTTTTACAGCATAGTCACCAACAATCAGAGTCTCAGGCCCAGTCACTAGCTTTGCCTGCGGCCTTTTCTCACATTTACTCTCAGTTCTTACCCTGCTTTGAGGAGATAGCTGCTTATCCAGGTCATCAGATGGAGATTTAGGATCCTGCGACAATGGAGCAAATCTGTTTTGAAGTTGTAGGCTTGGTTGTTGTGGAGGTATTTTGCAGGTTTTACTTTCCTCAGCTGTCCTTGGCTTTGTCCATCTGGGTGCAGGGGTTGAGGAGGAGTTCTGCCCGTGTGCTAGTGCAGGCCAGTCAGTCGCATAAGATTCATTATCTGCTCTCTCCTCCTGTTTCTTGGTAGGCCTGGTTATGCTAGTTAGCTGTGTCTTAGCTTGCATTTGTCCAGTGTTTTGAGTCCATGGTAGAGTGGTATCATTCCCACACAGTCCATTTACTTCCACGTTTACTTCTAGTCGGTAGATTTTTGTTTCCAAGACTGCAATCTTCTGTAGGAGTTTGTAGTAGTCATCCGTGGAGAAGGGAGGCATCTTGCTGCTACTTAGCTTTAACTTAGCTGCTAGTTAGCATTAGCCAACAATCCATACAGTAGTATGTTCTATAGTACAGTAGTATGTTCTATAGTACATGCAGCTGAGGAACACAGTAGTATGTTCTATAGTACATGCTGCTGAGGAACACAGTAGTATGTTCTATAGTACATGCAGCTGAGGAACACAGTAGTATGTTCTATAGTACATGCTGCTGAGGAACACAGTAGTATGTTCTATAGTACATGCAGCTGACGAACACAGTAGTATGTTCTATAGTACATGCTGCTGAGGAACACAGTAGTATGTTCTATAGTACATGCAGCTGAGGAACACAGTAGTATGTTCTATAGTACATGCTGCTGAGGAACACAGTAGTATGTACTATAGTACATGCTGCTGAGGAACACAGTAGTATGTTCTATAGTACATGCTGCTGAGGAACACAGTAGTATGTACTAGTACATAGGCGGTTTCAAATACTGACACCATCAGCAGGAGGTTCTTGTTTCCACTTGGCCGATTTTTGGTGTTGATCAGAGAAGAAGAACGAGAGAGAGGAGAGGGAGGGAGGAGGAAGAGCTGAGATAGGAGGGAGGGAGGAGGAAGAGCAGAGAGAGGAGGGAGGGAGGAGGAAGAGCAGAGATAGGAGGGAGGGAGGAGGAAGAGCAGAGAGAGGAGGGAGGGAGGAGGAAGAGCAGAGAGAGGAGGGAGGGAGGTGGAAGAGCAGGGAGGGAGGGAGGAGGAAGAGCAGAGAGACCAGAGGGAGGGAGGGAGAGAGGAGGAAGCGGAGAGAGATCAGAGAGAGGACGGAAGGAGGAGGAAGAGAAGAAAAGATACAGACACAAAACAGATGAACAGATAACCAGATTAACATAACTAGGTTAAGAGATAACCAGGTTAATTAAAAACAGTGAACGTGTTTGACACCGATGGAGTCTGAAGAGAATCTGCTCAACGTTTTTCTGCTGCTGCTGATTGGATCACACTTCACTGTGGTGAATATATAATGTTTCTATTTATATTCTACTGTGTTTTGTTTGTATTCTACTGTCTTCCTTCCTTTTTTACTGTCTTGTGTTCTATTCTACTGTGTTCTGTTTATATTCTACTGAATTATATTATAATCTACAGTCTTCTGTTTGTATTTTATCGTCTTCTGTTCTGTTCTACTGTCTTCTTTCCTATACTACTGAATTATATTATCTTGTGTCTTCTGTTTCTATTCTACTGTCTTGTTTGTATTCTACTGTCTTCTTTCCTATTCAACTGTCTCCTGTTCTGTTATACTGTCTTGTTTCTATTCTACTGTCTTATTTTCTATTCTACTGTCTCCTGTTCTATTATACTGTCTTGTTTCTATTCTCCTATCTTGTTTCTATTCTACTGTCTTCTGTTTCTATTCTACTGTCTTCGGTTTCTATTCTACTGTCTTATTTTCTATTCTATTGTCTCCTGTTCTATTATACTGTCTTGTTCATATTCTCCTGTCTTGTTTCTATTCTACTGTCTTCTGTTTCTATTCTACTGTCTTCGGTTTCTATTCTACTGTCTTCTGTTCTATTCTACTGTCTTCTTTTCTTTTCTACTTTTTTTCTTTTCTATTCAACTGTCTTCTGTTATGTTCTACTGTCTTGTGTTGTATTCTGTTACATCACGTCTAATCCAACTTGAATTTTATCAGGCCAACTCATAATGTGGCTTAGTAGTGTGTTTGGCCCCCTTAAAATATCTACCTACAAGAACTGCCTACACACTCTGGCCACAGAAGGCCGAGTATTGAACCCAGGGTCCTCTGCATCAGTAGGAACCCAGGGCCCTCTGCATCAGTAGGAACCCAGGGCCCTCTGCACCAGGAGGAAGCCAGGGCCCATTGTACCAGGAGGAACCCAGGGCCCTCTGCACCAGGAGCAACCCAGGGCCCTCTGTAACAGTAGGAACCCAGGGTTCTCTGTACCAGTAGGAACTCAGGGCCCTAACAGCAGTCAGGTTCACCTGGAGGTTTGTGAGACCCTCCGAGGATCCCCAGACCATCACTGACCGACCACTAAACCGGTCCTGCTGGATGATGTTCTAGGCAGCATTACGTTCACCACAGCGTCTCCAGACTCTTTCATGTGCAAATTGTGAACCTTCTCTCATATGTTAAGAGAACGGGGTTCCAATGGAGAACCTGCCAACTCTGATGTTCTCTGCCAATGGAGCAGCACGGTACTGGGCTGTGAGCACAGGTCCTCATGGAGTCTGTTTCTGACAGTTTGGTCAGAAACATCCACACAATACGCCGCTGGAGGTTATTTTTAGAAACCTCTCATGCTAACAAAGTGCCGAGGACTCTAACAAACTGCAAACCTAGAGAAACGTCATCCAGGAAGGATAAGAGGAGAGAAAACCATTCCGTTTTTGGGGTGTTCTTGCTGTTTATTCTGTCCACATGATGTCGCTCGCAGGTCAAATTGATTCACAATCGCTTCCTAACTGGACATAATATTTTTAATGAAGAGTAAAGCAATTAAAAAATATATTTATTCTTTGTTTGGAGAAAGAAAAGGCATTTATTTTATTATTTAAAAAAAGGAAGACAATTTTTAGTCAATGGCCTTAGATGTATCGTTCTTTTTTCTAATAACAATAATAAATGCATGTAATTAAACTTTTCTTTTGTCATTTTATCTCATCATTTTGTTAAAAGTAAAAGATTTCATGGATTAGGGATATTTCTTGAAACATTACATAAATAGATTTGTTTCTTTTCTTTTACATTGTATCAATGTTTATTTTTTCTGGCACTTATCCAGGACTTCTGCTGCCAGAAAAGTTATTTTTTTAAATGTAACATTTGTTTTAAGCGAGTCT
Organism: Ophthalmolycus amberensis; assembly: GCA_024529925.1. Taxonomy (NCBI): domain Eukaryota; kingdom Metazoa; phylum Chordata; class Actinopteri; order Perciformes; family Zoarcidae; genus Ophthalmolycus; species Ophthalmolycus amberensis. The sequence continues at coordinate 31,705 of JAFEUB010000237.1, read as the reverse complement.
CTACTTCTCTCTGTCTTTGATTGATTGATTGATTTAAGTTAATGATTGGAAACACAACTCTGCACAGTAGTAGTTACAGTCATCAACAGATTTATTAAGCTGATTGTCCTCTGATTTCCTGTCGAACTGAATGTGTTCTACTGCTGGTTTGATAACCCCACTTCAACACCCCCCAACTGCCCCGTCATCAAACAACCACCTACACCCCCTGCCTCCTTCTCATCTCTACCAACCGACCCCCCACCGGCACTGAGGATCTGCAAAGAGGATGTGAGTCGGCTCTTTCACAGACAGAAGATCAGGAAGGCTCCAGGCCCAGACGGTGTGTCACCCTCCTGCCTGAAAGTCTGTGCTGACCAGCTGGCACCCATCTTCACGTAGATCTTAAACTGATCACTGGAGCTCTGTGAAGTCCCCTCCTTCTTCAAACGCTCCACGATCATCCCGGTCCCCAAGAAATCCATCCATCCATTTTCCTCCGCTTATCCGGGGTCGGGTCACGGTGGCAGCAGGCCAAGCAGGCTGACCCAGACTTCCCTCTCACCGGCAACATGTTCCAGCTCATTGTGGGGGATCCCGAGGCGTTCCCAGGCCAGCTGGGAGATGTAATCCCTCCAGCGTACTCTGGGTCCCCCTCGGGGTCTCTTCCTAGTTGGACGTGCCTGGAAAACCTCCAGGAGGCATCCTAATTAGATGCCCGAACCACCTCAGCTGACTCCTTTCGACGCGAAGGAGCAGCGGCTCGACTCCAAGCTCCCTCCTGATGACCGAGCTCCTGACCCTATCTCTAAGGCTGAGCCCGGCCACCCTACGGAGGAAACTCATGTCGGCCGCTTGTAGCCGCGACCTTGTCCTTTCGGTCACGAACCAGAGTTCGTGACCATAGGTGAGGGTAGGAACGTAGACCGAGTGGTAAATTGAGAGCTTTGCCTTCCGGCTCAGCTCCCTCTTCACCAAGACGGTCCGGTACAGCGCCTGCTTTACTGCTGCAGCCGCACCGATCCGCCTGTCGATCTCCCGCTCCATCTTACCCTCACTCTGAACAAGACCCCGAGATACTTGAACTCCTTCGCTTGAGGTAGGCACTCCGTCCCCACCTGGAGGGAGCAATCCACCGGTTTCCGGCAGAGCACCATGGCCTCAGATGTGGAGGTGCTGACTCTCATCCCCGCCGCTTCACACTCGGCTGCAAACCGCCCAGTGAATGCTGGAGGTCACGATCCGAGGAGGCTAACAGGACCACATCATCTACAAACAGCAGAGAGGTGATCCCGAGACCCCCCGAGACCCCCGAGTCCTTCCTCTTCCTGGGCTCCATCATATCCCAGGACCTCAAGTGTGAGCTGAACATCAGCTCCATCACCAAGAAGGCTCAGCAGAGGATGTACTTCCTGAGGCAGCTGAAGAAATTCAACCTGCCAAAGTCAATGATGGTGCATTTCTACACAGCCATCATTGAGTCCATCCTCTGCTCCTCCATCACGGTCTGGCACGCTGCAGCCACAGCCAAGGACAAGGGTAGACTGCAGCACATCATTCGCTCTGCTGAGAAGGTGATTGGCTGCAATCTGCCGTCCCTCCAGGACTTGATCGCTTCAAGGACCCTGAAGCGAACACGAAAGATTGTAGCCGACCCCTCTCACCCTGGACATAAACTGTTTGTGCCCCTTCCATCTGGCAAGAGGCTGCGGTCCATCAGAACTAAGACCTCACGCCACACAAACAGTTTCTTCCCGTCCGTAGTCGGGCTCATTAACAGAGCCCGGGTCCCCCACTGACTCTGTCATCCCCAGGACATTTCCTTCTGGTCTCTTTCCTTCTGGTCTCTCCCCTGCACATCCCTGTTTCTCTATTTAAACACACTCGTCACTTTTAACATGTCATACACTTCACTTGGTTTACAGTCCTGTTATCTGTTTTTGTTGTGCACTTTATTCTATATTCTATATTCCATATGTTATTGTACATTTTAAATGTTTCTATTTCCTGCACTGTGCTGATTGTTGTTGATAGTTAAATGTTAGTGTTTATTGTTGAATGTTACGCACCTCCCGCCACAACAAATTCCTTGTAGGTGAAAACTAGCGTGGCAATAAACGGTTCTGATTCTGATTCTGATTCTAAAAACTGTGGAGATGACAGTGGACTTCAGGAGGAGCCCCCCAACACTGCCCCCCTCACCATACTTAACAGCACTGTGTCTGCTGTGGAGACCTTCAGGTTTCTGGGATCCACAATCTCCCAGGACCTGAAGTGGGCCCCCAACATCAACACCATCCGGAAAAAGACCCAGCAGAGGTTGTACTTCCTGCTCCAGCTCAGGAAGTTCAACCTGCCTCAGGAGCTGCTGATCCTGTTCTACTCCACCATCATCCAGTCTGTTCTCTGCTCCACTATCACTGTGTGGTTTGGAACGGCCACTAAACAGGACAGAAACAGACTGCAACGGACTGTCAGGTCTGCAGAAAAAATCATTGGCTCCAGCCTGCCCTCCATCCTGGACTTGTTCACCTCCAGAGTCAGGAAACGGGCTGGAAAGATCTCTGCAGACCCTTCACACCCTGGTAGGAGCTACAGAGCGCTGTACGCCAAAACCACCAGACACAGGAACAGCTTCTTTCTGCTGGCCGTCACTCTGATGAACAATTAATCAGACATACTGCACAATTACCTCTGTTTGCACTATTACCACCACTTGCACTTTCACCTCAATTCCATTGCCATTGTTGTTTATAGGTTTATGGTCAGATAAATATATTAGTGCTGGGCAAGTTAACGCGTTATTACTGCGTTAATGCATTAATTAATGCCGACAATTATATTATCGCGCGTTAACGCAGTTTTTTATTTATTATTAAGCGGACATTTTTAACACAAGAACTGGGCAGCGAGCGGTGAACAGCTGTTTGTGTGGCGTCACTTCTTTCTGCTGCCACTCTCCCCCCACCGGGTGACACGCCCGATCCGGAACCCCTCCTACACTCCGTCACCGTCAGTCCCTCTTGTCTCACAAACACACGCACGCACGCACGCGATCGTCTCGTTACAGGATCGTGACAATATTAAAATACATATTGTCGTGTTTTTAAATAAACATAAGCACGTGAGAACAAACTGCTCTTAACTGCAACTCTTTATTAGCATAACTTCCTCATGCAGGTTACTGCCACGGTACAGACTGCAGGTTCCATGCTTCACCTACATTCCCCTGGGTCCTAAGTACAGCTGCTTATCACCCTCTATGTACCAACGTACATTTATTACAAATACCACACATATTATGGTAATCAGCGTTGCATATGTGTCTGACCAAAATACCAAAAAAAGAAAAAAAGAAATGATTCATTTAAATTATTTTTTTGGAGTTTTTAAAGTGTTTTGTTTGTAATATGTAAAATAAGCATCATTTAGTTATCACTACTGAGAATTTAACAAACATAAAAAAAAGAAAAAACATGATGTAGATAGGTTTGCAGTTTTCAAGGTGTATATTTCAAATTGCATCTCTTACACATGAAGATAAAGTTATGAACACCGGCTGAATATCTATTATCAGAATCATTATAACTGTGTTATAACTGCTACTGTGTAAAGGGAATACTGCTGCTAACAACCTGATGTGTTTAAAGTGTTTAAACCAAATGTTATTGACCTTTTGTTCATATAGCAGTACTTTTAAAATAAAAGTGCGCAATACACTACTTTCGAATTCATTATTGAACTTTTATTAATCCTAACAATGTGATTAATTGCAATTAATCGCAAAAAAAGAATGCGATTTATCGCGATTAAAAATTGTAGTCGTTGCCCAGCACCAATATATATTGGATATATATCTATACTTATATCGTACATACGTAGTTGTTAAATGTTTATACCTACATCTGTTCTACTTTTTGTTTATGTTGCCCTTGTTTTATTTTTCATTTATATTTTTTTCTTGTTCATTGTAAACTTGTGTATGTACATGGAGAGCGAAGTGGAAACCAGAGTCAAATTCCATGTATGCGTATGCATACTTGGCCAACAAAGCTGATTCTGATTCTGAATAGGTGGGTCCTTCTGCCACCGAGGAGGGCTGGCAGGTGTACAGTTCAGCCCAGGACTCTGAAGGTCGATGTGTTTGTACGGTGGTCGCTCCTCAGCAGACGGTCTGCTCCAGAGATGCCAGAACCAAACAGCTGAGACAGCTGCTGGAGAAGGTACCAATTACTGCTAGTAACACTGCTATTAAAATACTACTACTACTGCAACTACTACTACTACTATTACTATTACTGCTACTACTACTACTACTGCTACTAATCCTACTAGTACTACTACTACAACTACTACTACTACTGCTGCTACTAATCCTACTACTACTAATAACAATAATAATAACAACAATGCTGATTACACTACTGCTGAGTCGCTCTTCTCCAAATCCACGATTAAATCTTATTCATGATGTGAAGTGATAATAATTTTTTGATTTAAACTTTTGTTGATTTTTAGCAGTGACTATAGAGTTTTGATTCGAAGGTCAACAGATCAACAACATTTAAATATTCAAATTCTTCTGTAGAAAAGGGTACGTGGTATATTTATTTATTTGGTAACTTCAGGGAAGGATGAAGATTTTCCAGTTCAGTTGTTTCTGGCGGTGTGTTTGTGTCTGTAAAAGTGTAGCTCGTGGAAAGAAAAGAAACGACCCGGAGAATCATCCTGTTTGACTTCTAGTGGTCAAAGTGGAAAACGTCATTTAAATCAATAGAAACTGTGATATTCTTACTGCTGATACCTCTGATTCTATTGTCAGATAACCTGAGAGTAAAGTTTATCATAAAGGTACATACAAGTGTACAACACACACACAGATTAAATGTTGTTAACTGTTCTCTCTTCAGTTGTTGTCGTTCTGTTAATGTATTGTCTTTTGTACTGTATATATATATTTAATATTAATAAAGATTATAAAGGTACAGCCGCAGTAGTCACATAGTAATATGTGATATGATGTCATTATCTAGGTTCAGAATATGAGTCAGTCCATCGAGGTCCTGGACCAGAGGACTCAGAGAGATCTGCAGTTTCTGGAAAAAATGGAAGTTCAGCTGAAGGGTCTGGAAAACAAATTCAAACAAGTAGAAGACGGACACGAGAGCAACATCGCCAGACAGTACAAGGTACCGCCCACATCATGATATCATGGCTGACACTACCAATCCCCAACCTTCATGAAGTCATGTCACTAACTAACCGATTAACAACTCAGCAAAGCACTCTGTGAAGTGGTAAATTTCAACAGTAAGTTATCAGACTTAAGTAGACACAGGAAGTGATTCTCATTTTAATCGGGTTGTGGGAAGGTTCATGTTCCACTTGCACTAAATTACATAAACACAATGAAAGTTTCTTTCATTTTATGCACGTAACTAAAGTGATTGTGTCTTGACCTGCAAATATTACTGTCAGATATCATCCTGTGATGCAGACGGAAGCTGCTACTCTGCTAATGTGCTGCTCTGCTAACGTGCTGCTCATGCTGTGCTATCACCCTCTCCATGTTGATTCTCCAAACCTCAGTATTTTAAATATGTCTCATGAGTCCCAGAATCGGGACCTCAGCAACAAGAGAGACATTGGTTAAATACTGTTAAAGTGCAGCAGCAAAGAAGACACAGTCAGTTCGTCTGTTTCTCAAACTCAAGGATGCTTCCTTCGGAGAATGCATCCTTAGGACAAGACTCTTAGACTCCAGTCTAGAGAGAGAGCCAGTATGCAGAAAAAAATGAATGTATTTATTTTAAAATTTGATTAATTTAGAATAATTCCACACATTACAATTTCTAGTAAGAATATTGATTTTGCGTTCCTCAAAACCATAGATTCAAAATATGTTGACCAATTTTAAAAATCTTTAAAATTAACTAATTTAATAAACATACAATCAATATGCTATTTTTAAAGCTACCAGACTCCTTTGAAAAACAAAATGAAACTCATCAAAATCATCTTGGTTCTTCTTTCCACTGTTAATAAACCCTCAATTCACGAAGAGGTATATGCTTCTGTCTCTCTCTGACTTTGCGTCAGTGCTTTTAAAAGGTTGATGAACATGATGAAAACTCGAAAAATCTCTATAATTAGGCCTTCTGAGGGAATATTCAGCAACTTGATGATACATTTCCGGCCTCACATTTGTTCAGAAACAGCTGATGATGGACTGCTGAGGTGAAATGACTGAGAGTTCACGAGCATATTATCCTGTGTGCTGAGTGAACTCACAGGCATCCATGAAAATCTGAAGGAATGACTCAGTCCTCGGTAGAATTTAAAGGGTCCTGAACATTTGAACATTAGCAGGATTCAATGATGTAGCATCCTGGATACCTTGAAGGATATTTCCGGGCGGATGTTTAAGCTGGTTTGCTGCTTCATCTTAACCAGAATCTGAATCTGAATCAGAACCGTTTATTGCCAAGGAAGTTTGCACCTACAAGGAATTTGTTGTGGCGGTTGGTGCGTAACATTTAACAATAAACAATAACATTAAACTAACAACAACAATCAACACAGTGCAAGAAATAGAAACGTATACAAATTTACAATAAAATATAAAATAAAGTGCACAAAACAGATAACAGGACTGTAAAACAAGTGAAGTGTAGGTGAAATGTTAAAAGTGACGAGTGTTTAAATAAAGAAACAGGGATGTGCAGGGGAGAGACCAGAAGGAAATGTCCTGGGGATGACAGTCAGTGGGGGACCCGGGCTTTGTTAATGAGCCCGACTGCGGACGGGAAGAAACTGTTGATGTGGTGTGAGGTCTTGGTCCTGATGGACCTCAGCCTCCTGCCAGATGGAAGGGGCATGAACAGTTCATGTCCAGGGTGGGAGGGGTCGGCTACAATCTTTCTTGCTCGGTTCAGGGTCCTTGAAGCGAACAAGTCCTGGAAGGACGGCAGATTGCAGCCAATCACCTTCTCAGCAGAGCGAATGATGCGCTGCAGTCTGCCCTTGTCCTTGGCGGTGGCTGCAGCGTACCAGACGGTGATGGAGGAGCAGAGGATGGACTCAATGATGGCTGTGTAGAAATGCACCATCATTGTCTTTGGCAGGTTGAATTTCTTCAGCTGCCGCAGGAAGTACATCCTCTGCTGAGCCTTCTTGGTGATGGAGCTGATGTTCAGCTCCCACTTGAGGTCCTGGGATATGATGGAGCCCAGGAAGCGGAAGGACTACACCACGTCGACGGGGGAGTCACACAGGGTGATAGGGGCTGGTGGGGCTGCATTCTTCCTGAAATCCACAACCATCTCCACTGTCTTTAGAGCGTTGAGCTCTAGGTTGTTCAACCTGCACCAGGTCACCAGATGGTCAGTCTCCCACCTGTAGGCGGACTCATCCCCACCAGAGATGAGTCCAATGAGGGTGGTGTCATCCGCGAACTTCAGGAGCTTGACGGACTGGTAACTGGAGGTGCAGCTGTTGGTGTACAGGGAGAAGAGCAGAGGGGAAAGAACGCAGCCTTGGGGTTGGGGGGAACAGATGCTGATGGTCCTGGAGACTGAGACGTGCTTTCCCAGCTTCACGTGCTGCTTCCTGTCAGACAGGAAGTCTGTGATCCACTTGCAGGTGGAGTCGGGCACGTGCAGCTGGGAGAGCTTGCTATGCAGCAGAGACGGGATGATGGTGTTGAAAGCAGAGCTGAAGTCCACAAACAGGATCCTGGCGTAGGTTCCTGGGGAGTCCAGATGCTGGAGGATGAAGTGAAGGGCCAAGTTGACTGCGTCGTCTACAGACCTGTTGGCTCTGTAGGCAAACTGCAGGGGGTCCAGGAGTGGGTCAGTGAGGGTTTTTAGGTGGGACAGGACAAGGCGTTCAAAATACTTAACCTTTATCTTCTCAAAGATACGAAAAACTAAATTAGAAGAACACAAAAGTGGTCACACAATTTTAGAGTGTCGCACATTAAATGGAGTCGTGATGCACGGACCACCTTCAGTTGAATGTGGACTTCTTTAAATGTCTGGAAGGTTATTGATCGCTGCTGTCTGTTTATCAGTCCATCAAAGCAAAGATGGAGGAGTTGCGTCCTCTGATCTTGGTCCTGGAGGCCTACAAGGAGGACGCTCTGCTGGTCCGACAGTTTAAGGAGGAGGTGGCCAATGTGACCGAGCTGCTGGGATCACTGCAGGAACAACTGGGAGGTCTGGACTACCAAGAGCTCCACAGTCGAGTGATGGACCTGGAGGACCGCCTTAGGGCCTGCATGCAGAGGCTGGGTGAGTAAACAACAGAGGATTAAACAGACGCTGGGAAAGTGAAGACGTTAAACACAGAATATTACAGAACACAGCAGCAAACAGAAAACAGGGTCCCATTGAACATTCGACATGTTCTCACAATCATAGAATATATTTCTGAAGTAGATGGCAGTCTCTCAGAAACCTGTTAACAGTATTTAATTATTTTATCCACCCTGTACCTTCTTGTTCCTTTTATTTTGTCCACCTTGTACCTTCTTGTTCCTGTTATTTTGTCCACCTTGTACCTTCTTGTTCCTGTTATTTTGTCCACCCTGTGCCTTCTTGGTCCTTTTATTTTGTCCATTATTGATGACCTGATTATTTTCAGCCTGTGGGAAGCTGACAGGGATCTCTGAGCCAATCACCATCAAGACGTCTGGATCGAGGTTCGGCTCGTGGATGACCGACCCGCTCGCTCCTGCTGGAGATACGAGAGTAAGTCAACAAACACAATAATAGTTAATAACAATAATAATAATCTAAATCTCTGTAAACATCTGGATTCACACACAGAATAAACACTTGTAATCTTTTAGAGGTACATTTCACTCTGTAGAGTTTTGACATATGTACTTTTTAATATGTACAGGACTTTGTAATGAAAGACTCTATCCAGGTCGGGAAAAGTAGGATCCAGTGGTTTTAGACTAAAACTTCTATATGGAAGAGATACATGCTGATTATACGATGTACATATGTATTATTAATGCTCATTATTATTTCAGTAATTATTTCCTCCAGATTGTAAAACGTCATAATTTTCAGACTGAGTGGAAACAGGAGATAAACCAGAAGAGTCCTGGATCTCCCTCTGAAGAGTTTAACTTTAGCTGAGTCTACAGTGTTTATTATAATGAAATATATAAGTATGTATCAGTATATAGAAGTATATAGAAGTATAATATGTATATAAATATGTCATTTGTATTGTTTATAGAACACAGTCTCGTGTCATCACATTGACACAAATCTATTCTAGTATTTGTGTTTCTTCCTCTCTAGGTGTGGTACATGGATGGTTACCATAATAACCGCTTTGTTAGGGAGTATCAGTCGATGAGCGACTTCATGACGACAGATAACTTCACCTCTCATCGCCTGCCTCACCCCTGGTCTGGTACTGGTCAGGTGGTTTACAACGGATCCATTTACTTCAACAAGTTTCAGAGTCACACCATCATCAAGTTCGACTTCAGCACGTCGCTCATCAGCCGGTCCCGGCAGCTGGACTTCGCCGGCTACAACAACATGTACCATTACTCGTGGGGGGGGCACTCGGACATCGACCTCATGGTGGACGAAGGCGGGCTCTGGGCCGTCTACGCCACCAATCAGAATGCTGGAAACATTGTCCTCAGCCAGTTAAACCCAAACACTCTGCAGATCATCCGCAGCTGGATCACCAACCACCCAAAACGCAGCGCCGGCGAGGCATTCATGATCTGTGGAACCCTGTACGTTACTAACGGCTACTCGGGTGGAACAAAAGTGTACTACGCTTACTCCACCAACTCCTCCACCTACGAGTACATCGACATTCCTCTGACCAATAAATACAGCCACCTGTCCATGCTGGACTACAACCCCCGAGACAGAGCGCTGTACGCCTGGAACAACGGCCACCAAGTCCTTTACAATGTGACTCTGTACCACATTATACAGTAGTATTAACGTATCGGTGGAGCAACATCACGGGATAAAGACACGCTTTACAGAAACACTGAGAATCAGAGGATCAGATCTGTGTCCCCAGCTATATTAGCCTAGCTTAGCATAAACTGTTCCTTCAATGGAAATCAGGTGACTGTTGCATGTTTTTAGTGAACCAGTCCATCCTGTAATCAACTGATTTATTTTACTGTTGAGTTCAAAGAGTTCAAAGCAACACCTGCACTCAGAGCTCAGGATGTTTGGGATGGTTCACCAACAAATAGTTTAACAGTTAATGCTGCTGAAACCACAGTGTTTCCATTTGATATTTACATTTTACACCTGTAAAATGTAACAACATGGAACTCAGAAGGCCTCAGATTTGTGCTAGTAGTTTCCCTTTGCTTCCAGTCTTTGTGCCAAGCTAAGCTAAACATGTCCTGTCTTTGTACTGGAACGTTTCCAAAGTGTTGGACTGTTAACTTTTATCTTAGGTCTTAGTTCTTTCATTAAATGAACACATTTTTTGGTCACCTGTTCTTTTGGTTAATGACCAAAGTATTTAACACAAACGTTTTTGAAAAGTAAACTTTGATCACAAAGAAATGAGAAATTATCTTTCACAAGAACAAACAGTGAAATGTTAAAATAATTTCATTGTGACCTGAAGATCACTGTTGTTACTCCGAAGTAATAATAATTATAACGTCTTTTCTTACTATTGAGTATTATACAGCGGTAAATGTCTTTTCCAATAATTCTGTTTTTAAATCGAGTAGGGCTACCCCGACATCTTTCTGTTCACCTTTTCATGCGAAATCACATCTAACTTGAAGCATTATGGGAGATGAAGTCCTGTGAGATCACTGAGCTGAAGCCACAAGATCATTCTACACGCTGCTGTTGGTGTGTTTGGTGTCATGATATTTAATCAGCAACTACATGTTAGTCTTATTTAAAAACTGTGTGTAGGAGCCACACTTAAGAGTTCAGATTTGTAAAACCTTGTGGATTCCTGGCAATGCACAACTTCCTGTTCTCAATGGTCAACACAAAGGCCTGATGCTTCTTTATGTGGAATCAACTACAGAGATGATTGTTTTCACAAAGAAGTTGCATGTAAAGGAAATGTAAATGGATTACTCGGTTTTAGATTTTATCACCCAACCACGATGTAATTCTTGTATTTGTTTTTAACAAAAATAAAATAAAGAGGCTCCACTTCACACACACCTTAGAGCCTGCTGGTTGTGTTTGAGAGAAGCAGCATGTTGGTGGGAAATATGGAGAGAATTAATACACAAAAAACATGTTGTCACTCCTCCTAAGGGCCTCACAATGCTCTTTGAGGGTTCAGGTTAACCTATTTAATTCAGTTCAATTTATTTATCAAATTCTATTTAAATCTCAAATCACAAATTATCCTCAGAGTTCTTTACAATCTGTACACATACGACATCCTCTGACCTTTGACCCTCACATCAGAGCAGGAAACAGAGGAGGATCCTTATCATCATCGTCATCTATCAGGATAAAGTGTGATAGATGTCATGTGTACAGAATGAACATCATAACAGAGTTACAACAGATTCAATGTGACCGAAATGATTCATATAATGAGAGTAGGGTTGGGTTAGGGTTAGGTTTAGTTAAGAGCGGGGCCCTCCTAAGAGGGCCACGAGGGGCACTGGCACAAGGGGGCTGTCCTTTAAAAAGGCTTTAATAAAAACCCTTAAAAAGCAATTGAAACAATTTTATTAAAAACAGCCTGACAGCAGAGCAACCGCCAGCGGGACAGACGGAGAGGAGATGCTAAAAGGGGAAGGGGAGTTTAAAAAGCAGGCAGACAAGGGAATAAAAGCATAATCACACACAGTAATTCCCCAACAAATATATAAATAACAAGTATAAATAAAATTAAAACACTGATATGTCAAATAAAAAGATAATTTAACATATAATAAATGTATATACACACAACCCACATCTAAAACTTTAAAAAGATAAATAAATAAATAGATAAGTGCTTTAAAAAAATTAATTAAGTAATAAATGCTTTAAAATGTAAAAACCTGCAAAAGTGGAAAAATGTGTAAAATTATGCCAAATAACCCTATTCAAAGTCAGCCATATGATCGGGAGTCTAAAAAATGGTCCTCGTCTGCCTGTGGGGGGGGAAAGGAAAGGATATAGGGTACATCTCCAACATGGGAAGATTAAAATAAATAAATACATGAAAAGATCAGATAAGTAAAAATATAAATAAATAATTTAACAATAATACACAATTACCACACATGAAAGAAATATAAATATATAAAAATATAAATAAATAAACATGTATATAAGGGAAATACCATGGTGGAGATGTAATGGGGGTGAGAGAAGGGACGAGGGGATGGCAGGCGAGGCTCCAATAAAAACAGACTGGGAGTTAATATTTTTCATTTAGCCCAAGGGGGTCTGTGGTTCCCAGTCTGTGGATCCATTTCCTCTCCGCTGCTTGCCGCTGCGCCCTGCTCCACTGCCCGCTGCTCTCCAGGCCCACACTTTGGAGACCATGTGAGCCATGGAGTTTAAGATGTGCATAGAGGACACTCGTGCCATTCCCACTATTGACATGGCCATGGCGTGGCCATGGCCCTGGCGTCCAGGAACTCGACCGACAGGTGTTGAAGGTTATGTTTGAGTTTTATTTTGGGGTGATGTGAATTTAAAGTGTCCAAAAAGGTGTGAAAGTGCTCTTCAGTGTGGTCCCAGAGGCCGAAGATGTCATCCAGGTACCGGAAGTAGAGGAGGGGTTTGTGCTGGAGTTTGAGAAAAGCCGTTCTCTCCCAATGGGCCAGGTAGATGTTTGCATACGCCGGAGAGTATTTCCGGCCCATAGCACACCCGCACAACTGGAGATAGTGTTTATTGTTGAATGTGAAGTCGTTCCGAGTCAAGGTGATGTTGAGGAGTTGGATTATTTCTTGATCAGGTCTATCTGGGTTGGGGTATTTATTAAAAATGTCTTGAATGGCAATGAGGCCCAGTGGAGTTTCAATGTTTGTGTACAGAGATTCAATGTCAATGGTGAAAAGAAAGGTATGACCGGGTACCTGGAGGTTTTTAATTTTATTGATGAAGTGATAAGTGTCCTGAAGATAACCGGGGTGAAGTTGTGAAAGCGGATTAATAAAGTGGTCAATATATTCTGTGATGTTGTAGGACTCGGAACCGCAATCGCTGACTATAGGGCGGCCGACCGGAACCACAGAAGGGACCGTCCAAGTCCCAGGAGGCTTGTGTATCTTGGGGAGCAGGTAGAAGAGGCGAGGCCTGGGCTCATCAGGACCGTCCAGGTATTGTTTTTGTTTTGAATTGATGTATTGATTGTCATGTAGGCTATGTGTAATGTTCCTAATGAGCTGTTGTGTTTCTAGCTGTAATGATTGCGTGAGTGGTGCATAATATGTGTTGTTATTTAATTGTCTATCTGCTTCTAATATGTAATTATGTCTGTCCTGTAAAACAATTTGGCCCCCTTTGTCGGCTGGTTTGATGACTATGTGTTTGCTATTACCCAATGTTTTAAGAATGTGTTTGTGTTGCTTAGGGTTAGGTTTAGTTAAGAGAAAAAGGGTTAGGGTTAGGGTTAGGGTTAGGTTTAGTTAAGAGCGGGGCCCTCCTAAGAGGGCCACGAGGGGCACTGGCACAAGGGGGCTGTCCTTTAAAAAGGCTTTAATAAAAACCCTTAAAAAGCAATTGAAAACCAACTTAAAAGTTAAAGATGTATAAAAATAACACTGATGCCCCCTAGGCACGGGCAGGGTTAGGTTTAGTTAAGAGCGGGGCCCTCCTAAGAGGGCCACGAGGGGCACTGGCACAAGGGGGCTGTCCTTTAAAAAGGCTTTAATAAAAACCCTTAAAAAGCAATTGAAAACCAACTTAAAAGTTAAAGATGTATAAAAATAACACTGATGCCCCCTAGGCACGGGCAGGGTTAGGTTTAGTTAAGAGCGGGGCCCTCCTAAGAGGGCCACGAGGGGCACTGGCACAAGGGGGCTGTCCTTTAAAAAAGGCTTTAATAAAGACCCTAAGAAATAAAAAGCAATTAAACAATTTTATTAAAAACAGCCTGACAGCAGAGCAACCGCCAGCGGGACAGACGGAGAGGAGATGCTAAAAGGGGAAGGGAGGTTAAAAGGCACAATAATTATATAAATATAAAAAGATAATTTAACATATAATAAATGTATATACACACACACATCTAAAACTTTAAAAAAATAAATAAGTAATAAGTGCTTTAAAATGTAAAAACATACAAAAATGGAAAAATGTGTAAAATTATGCCAAATAACCCTATCCAATTTCAGCCACACGGTTGGGAGTCTAAAAAGGGTTAGGGTTAGGTTTGATTGAAGGCGGAGGGTTAGGTTTGGTTAAAAACGGGGCCCTCCTAAGAGGGCCACGAGGGGCACTGGCACAAGGGGGCTGTCCTTTAAAAAACCTTTAGGCTAAAAGTAGTTTTCTGCCTACCAAGGAGGTAGGCAGAGAGCATGGGCACATACAGTTTTTCCTGCTCCCTCTTCCGCCTCCAAATAAAAATGACTATTTTTTGTTTTTGTTCACCCCACCCCAAACTCCAGTCCTGAGATCAGGTAAGTTGAGGGTAAGTACCCTTATGTTTTGGCAGAGATATGTTTATGAATAGGTAAGTATATGTTCTCTGTGCCCCAACTTCTAAGTTAACTGTTTGAGCCAACACTCTAGTATCTCCAAGGCAGTCGCAGGTGTCCAGTGTGCTGGGTCATCTGGTGGTACCTCAAAGAGATGACCCTCCACACCCTCCAATACCTTATAATTCTCTTCAAAGAAAAGATTTGTATTTATTATCAGAGTCTGTGCTCTCAGTGGGAGTTTTGTTGAGAATTGCATGAGTGGCACAGAGACCTCCGCCTGGGGAAAGACTCTGCCCATCACTGCCATCAATTGCCGGAATTGTTTTTTGATGGTATTAAACAAGTTCCCTCTCAGACAGTTGTTCATGCCAACAGAGAGCACAATCTTACGAGTAAGGGGGCAAGGGTCCAATCTCTCCAGGATTCCCTTTAGATGATGGATTTGGGCCTCGGGAAAACTGTCCACCTGTACCAATGGATGACCATAGCCTGGTATTCTCCCTAAATTAGAGTCGCCTAACACGAGCACCGGTTTTTCCACCTTCAAAGACCATTTAATTAGTTTCTGATAGGTGTCCCCATGCCGGGTCGGCCTTTGTGACGGAGGGGATTCCGCAGCATCAAGGGGAAGCGACACCCGCCCAATCACTGGCATCCCCATACCCAGATTGGGAATGTTCTCGGTTACCAACCCACTCACTCCACTGGGCGGGCCTGGTAAGGTGTTATCCAGTGACCCCAGGTCAAAGGTGGGATGAAAGTGAAGTGCAGCACAGTTCACCTCAGGATTAGATGGTTTAAGTGGGATGGGCTGAACCCTCTCCTCACAGTTTAAATCCTGCCTAAGGCGCACCTGAGCCTGCACCCCCATTTCAGGATCCACCCTCTCTGCTGTATCCCCACTGGGGCCAATCTCACCCAAAATGGAGGAAGTGGGTTGGGGCAGGGGGTTGGGATTCGGGTTAGGACTTGGGGTAGGGTTAGGATTGAGGTTGGGGTTAGGACAGGAATTAGGGTTGGGGTTAGGAATAGCATTAGGGTCCAAATTAGGATGAGAACTGGACTCGGGACTGGAGTTGGGGCCTGGGCTAGAGCCGGTGCTATGGATAGTCAGCTCCGGAAACTGCTCGTCATCCCCAGCAGGGTCGACCCACTCCAATGGAGGCTTCGCCCCACCCTGCGCCAGCGATCTCAAGGCAGAAATGGACGAGGCTAGTAGTCGTGTTTTATACCTAGCTTTGCCATAGGCGATTGCTTTATCACATGCCACTTGATCGAAAGGAGGAAGGTCCTGCAGACAAGCTGTTATGACTTGGGTTAGGGTTAGGGTTAGGGTTAGGGTTAGGGGGTTAGGGTTAGGGTTAGGGGGTTAGGGTTAGGGTTGGGGTTAGGGTTGGGGTTGGGGTTGGGGTTGGGGTTAGGGTTGGGGTTAGGGTTAGGGTTAGGGTTAGGGTTAGGGTTGGGGTTAGGGTTAGGTTTAATTGGGAGCGGGGCCCTCCTAAGAGGGCCACGAGGGGCACTGGCACAAGGGGGCTGTCCTTTAAAAAGGCTTTAATAAAAATCCTAAGAAATAAAAAGCAATTAAACAATTTTATTAAAAACAGCCTGACAGCAGAGCAACCGCCAGCGGGACAGACGGAGAGGAGATGCTAAAAGGGGAAGGGAGGTTAAAAGGCACAATAAATATATAAATATAAAAAGATAATTTAACATATAATAAATGTATATACACACACACATCTAAAACTTTAAAATGATAAATACATAGATAAGTGCTTTTAAAAAAATAAATAAGTAATAAGTGCTTTTTTAAAAAAGAAATTTAAATAAATTAGGGTTAGGGTTAGGGTTAGGGTTAGGGTTAGGGTTAGGGTTAGGGTTAGGGTTAGGGTTAGGGTTAGGGTTAGGGTTAGGGTTAGGGTTAGGGTTAGGGTTAGGGTTAGGGTTAGGGTTAGGGTTAGGGTTAGGGTTAGGGTTAGGGTTAGGGTTAGGGTTAGGGTTAGGGTTAGGGTTAGGGTTAGGGTTAGGGTTAGGGTTAGGGTTAGGGTTAGGGTTAGGGTTAGGGTTAGGGTTAGGGTTAGGGTTAGGGTTAGGGTTAGGGTTAGGGTTAGGGTTAGGGTTAGGGTTAGGGTTAGGGTTAGGGTTAGGGTTAGGGTTAGGGTTAGGGTTAGGGTTAGGGTTAGGGTTAGGGTTAGGGTTAGGGTTAGGGTTAGGGTTAGGGTTAGGGTTAGGGTTAGGGTTAGGGTTAGGGTTAGGGTTAGGGTTAGGGTTAGGGTTAGGGTTAGGGTTAGGGTTAGGGTTAGGGTTAGGGTTAGGGTTAGGGTTAGGGTTAGGGTTAGGGTTAGGGTTAGGGTTAGGGTTAGGGTTAGGGTTAGGGTTAGGGTTAGGGTTAGGGTTAGGGTTAGGGTTAGGGTTAGGGTTAGGGTTAGGGTTAGGGTTAGGGTTAGGGTTAGGGTTAGGGTTAGGGTTAGGGTTAGGGTTAGGGTTAGGGTTAGGGTTAGGGTTAGGGTTAGGGTTAGGGTTAGGGTTAGGGTTAGGGTTAGGGTTAGGGTTAGGGTTAGGGTTAGGGTTAGGGTTAGGGTTAGGGTTAGGGTTAGGGTTAGGGTTAGGGTTAGGGTTAGGGTTAGGGTTAGGGTTAGGGTTAGGGTTAGGGTTAGGGTTAGGGTTAGGGTTAGGGTTAGGGTTAGGGTTAGGGTTAGGGTTAGGGTTAGGGTTAGGGTTAGGGTTAGGGTTAGGGTTAGGGTTAGGGTTAGGGTTAGGGTTAGGGTTAGGGTTAGGGTTAGGGTTAGGGTTAGGGTTAGGGTTAGGGTTAGGGTTAGGGTTAGGGTTAGGGTTAGGGTTAGGGTTAGGGTTAGGGTTAGGGTTAGGGTTAGGGTTAGGGTTAGGGTTAGGGTTAGGGTTAGGGTTAGGGTTAGGGTTAGGGTTAGGGTTAGGGTTAGGGTTAGGGTTAGGGTTAGGGTTAGGGTTAGGGTTAGGGTTAGGGTTAGGGTTAGGGTTAGGGTTAGGGTTAGGGTTAGGGTTAGGGTTAGGGTTAGGGTTAGGGTTAGGGTTAGGGTTAGGGTTAGGGTTAGGGTTAGGGTTAGGGTTAGGGTTAGGGTTAGGGTTAGGGTTAGGGTTAGGGTTAGGGTTAGGGTTAGGGTTAGGGTTAGGGTTAGGGTTAGGGTTAGGGTTAGGGTTAGGGTTAGGGTTAGGGTTAGGGTTAGGGTTAGGGTTAGGGTTAGGGTTAGGGTTAGGGTTAGGGTTAGGGTTAGGGTTAGGGTTAGGGTTAGGGTTAGGGTTAGGGTTAGGGTTAGGGTTAGGGTTAGGGTTAGGGTTAGGGTTAGGGTTAGGGTTAGGGTTAGGGTTAGGGTTAGGGTTAGGGTTAGGGTTAGGGTTAGGGTTAGGGTTAGGGTTAGGGTTAGGGTTAGGGTTAGGGTTAGGGTTAGGGTTAGGGTTAGGGTTAGGGTTAGGGTTAGGGTTAGGGTTAGGGTTAGGGTTAGGGTTAGGGTTAGGGTTAGGGTTAGGGTTAGGGTTAGGGTTAGGGTTAGGGTTAGGGTTAGGGTTAGGGTTAGGGTTAGGGTTAGGGTTAGGGTTAGGGTTAGGGTTAGGGTTAGGGTTAGGGTTAGGGTTAGGGTTAGGGTTAGGGTTAGGGTTAGGGTTAGGGTTAGGGTTAGGGTTAGGGTTAGGGTTAGGGTTAGGGTTAGGGTTAGGGTTAGGGTTAGGGTTAGGGTTAGGGTTAGGGTTAGGGTTAGGGTTAGGGTTAGGGTTAGGGTTAGGGTTAGGGTTAGGGTTAGGGTTAGGGTTAGGGTTAGGGTTAGGGTTAGGGTTAGGGTTAGGGTTAGGGTTAGGGTTAGGGTTAGGGTTAGGGTTAGGGTTAGGGTTAGGGTTAGGGTTAGGGTTAGGGTTAGGGTTAGGGTTAGGGTTAGGGTTAGGGTTAGGGTTAGGGTTAGGGTTAGGGTTAGGGTTAGGGTTAGGGTTAGGGTTAGGGTTAGGGTTAGGGTTAGGGTTAGGGTTAGGGTTAGGGTTAGGGTTAGGGTTAGGGTTAGGGTTAGGGTTAGGGTTAGGGTTAGGGTTAGGGTTAGGGTTAGGGTTAGGGTTAGGGTTAGGGTTAGGGTTAGGGTTAGGGTTAGGGTTAGGGTTAGGGTTAGGGTTAGGGTTAGGGTTAGGGTTAGGGTTAGGGTTAGGGTTAGGGTTAGGGTTAGGGTTAGGGTTAGGGTTAGGGTTAGGGTTAGGGTTAGGGTTAGGGTTAGGGTTAGGGTTAGGGTTAGGGTTAGGGTTAGGGTTAGGGTTAGGGTTAGGGTTAGGGTTAGGGTTAGGGTTAGGGTTAGGGTTAGGGTTAGGGTTAGGGTTAGGGTTAGGGTTAGGGTTAGGGTTAGGGTTAGGGTTAGGGTTAGGGTTAGGGTTAGGGTTAGGGTTAGGGTTAGGGTTAGGGTTAGGGTTAGGGTTAGGGTTAGGGTTAGGGTTAGGGTTAGGGTTAGGGTTAGGGTTAGGGTTAGGGTTAGGGTTAGGGTTAGGGTTAGGGTTAGGGTTAGGGTTAGGGTTAGGGTTAGGGTTAGGGTTAGGGTTAGGGTTAGGGTTAGGGTTAGGGTTAGGGTTAGGGTTAGGGTTAGGGTTAGGGTTAGGGTTAGGGTTAGGGTTAGGGTTAGGGTTAGGGTTAGGGTTAGGGTTAGGGTTAGGGTTAGGGTTAGGGTTAGGGTTAGGGTTAGGGTTAGGGTTAGGGTTAGGGTTAGGGTTAGGGTTAGGGTTAGGGTTAGGGTTAGGGTTAGGGTTAGGGTTAGGGTTAGGGTTAGGGTTAGGGTTAGGGTTAGGGTTAGGGTTAGGGTTAGGGTTAGGGTTAGGGTTAGGGTTAGGGTTAGGGTTAGGGTTAGGGTTAGGGTTAGGGTTAGGGTTAGGGTTAGGGTTAGGGTTAGGGTTAGGGTTAGGGTTAGGGTTAGGGTTAGGGTTAGGGTTAGGGTTAGGGTTAGGGTTAGGGTTAGGGTTAGGGTTAGGGTTAGGGTTAGGGTTAGGGTTAGGGTTAGGGTTAGGGTTAGGGTTAGGGTTAGGGTTAGGGTTAGGGTTAGGGTTAGGGTTAGGGTTAGGGTTAGGGTTAGGGTTAGGGTTAGGGTTAGGGTTAGGGTTAGGGTTAGGGTTAGGGTTAGGGTTAGGGTTAGGGTTAGGGTTAGGGTTAGGGTTAGGGTTAGGGTTAGGGTTAGGGTTAGGGTTAGGGTTAGGGTTAGGGTTAGGGTTAGGGTTAGGGTTAGGGTTAGGGTTAGGGTTAGGGTTAGGGTTAGGGTTAGGGTTAGGGTTAGGGTTAGGGTTAGGGTTAGGGTTAGGGTTAGGGTTAGGGTTAGGGTTAGGGTTAGGGTTAGGGTTAGGGTTAGGGTTAGGGTTAGGGTTAGGGTTAGGGTTAGGGTTAGGGTTAGGGTTAGGGTTAGGGTTAGGGTTAGGGTTAGGGTTAGGGTTAGGGTTAGGGTTAGGGTTAGGGTTAGGGTTAGGGTTAGGGTTAGGGTTAGGGTTAGGGTTAGGGTTAGGGTTAGGGTTAGGGTTAGGGTTAGGGTTAGGGTTAGGGTTAGGGTTAGGGTTAGGGTTAGGGTTAGGGTTAGGGTTAGGGTTAGGGTTAGGGTTAGGGTTAGGGTTAGGGTTAGGGTTAGGGTTAGGGTTAGGGTTAGGGTTAGGGTTAGGGTTAGGGTTAGGGTTAGGGTTAGGGTTAGGGTTAGGGTTAGGGTTAGGGTTAGGGTTAGGGTTAGGGTTAGGGTTAGGGTTAGGGTTAGGGTTAGGGTTAGGGTTAGGGTTAGGGTTAGGGTTAGGGTTAGGGTTAGGGTTAGGGTTAGGGTTAGGGTTAGGGTTAGGGTTAGGGTTAGGGTTAGGGTTAGGGTTAGGGTTAGGGTTAGGGTTAGGGTTAGGGTTAGGGTTAGGGTTAGGGTTAGGGTTAGGGTTAGGGTTAGGGTTAGGGTTAGGGTTAGGGTTAGGGTTAGGGTTAGGGTTAGGGTTAGGGTTAGGGTTAGGGTTAGGGTTAGGGTTAGGGTTAGGGTTAGGGTTAGGGTTAGGGTTAGGGTTAGGGTTAGGGTTAGGGTTAGGGTTAGGGTTAGGGTTAGGGTTAGGGTTAGGGTTAGGGTTAGGGTTAGGGTTAGGGTTAGGGTTAGGGTTAGGGTTAGGGTTAGGGTTAGGGTTAGGGTTAGGGTTAGGGTTAGGGTTAGGGTTAGGGTTAGGGTTAGGGTTAGGGTTAGGGTTAGGGTTAGGGTTAGGGTTAGGGTTAGGGTTAGGGTTAGGGTTAGGGTTAGGGTTAGGGTTAGGGTTAGGGTTAGGGTTAGGGTTAGGGTTAGGGTTAGGGTTAGGGTTAGGGTTAGGGTTAGGGTTAGGGTTAGGGTTAGGGTTAGGGTTAGGGTTAGGGTTAGGGTTAGGGTTAGGGTTAGGGTTAGGGTTAGGGTTAGGGTTAGGGTTAGGGTTAGGGTTAGGGTTAGGGTTAGGGTTAGGGTTAGGGTTAGGGTTAGGGTTAGGGTTAGGGTTAGGGTTAGGGTTAGGGTTAGGGTTAGGGTTAGGGTTAGGGTTAGGGTTAGGGTTAGGGTTAGGGTTAGGGTTAGGGTTAGGGTTAGGGTTAGGGTTAGGGTTAGGGTTAGGGTTAGGGTTAGGGTTAGGGTTAGGGTTAGGGTTAGGGTTAGGGTTAGGGTTAGGGTTAGGGTTAGGGTTAGGGTTAGGGTTAGGGTTAGGGTTAGGGTTAGGGTTAGGGTTAGGGTTAGGGTTAGGGTTAGGGTTAGGGTTAGGGTTAGGGTTAGGGTTAGGGTTAGGGTTAGGGTTAGGGTTAGGGTTAGGGTTAGGGTTAGGGTTAGGGTTAGGGTTAGGGTTAGGGTTAGGGTTAGGGTTAGGGTTAGGGTTAGGGTTAGGGTTAGGGTTAGGGTTAGGGTTAGGGTTAGGGTTAGGGTTAGGGTTAGGGTTAGGGTTAGGGTTAGGGTTAGGGTTAGGGTTAGGGTTAGGGTTAGGGTTAGGGTTAGGGTTAGGGTTAGGGTTAGGGTTAGGGTTAGGGTTAGGGTTAGGGTTAGGGTTAGGGTTAGGGTTAGGGTTAGGGTTAGGGTTAGGGTTAGGGTTAGGGTTAGGGTTAGGGTTAGGGTTAGGGTTAGGGTTAGGGTTAGGGTTAGGGTTAGGGTTAGGGTTAGGGTTAGGGTTAGGGTTAGGGTTAGGGTTAGGGTTAGGGTTAGGGTTAGGGTTAGGGTTAGGGTTAGGGTTAGGGTTAGGGTTAGGGTTAGGGTTAGGGTTAGGGTTAGGGTTAGGGTTAGGGTTAGGGTTAGGGTTAGGGTTAGGGTTAGGGTTAGGGTTAGGGTTAGGGTTAGGGTTAGGGTTAGGGTTAGGGTTAGGGTTAGGGTTAGGGTTAGGGTTAGGGTTAGGGTTAGGGTTAGGGTTAGGGTTAGGGTTAGGGTTAGGGTTAGGGTTAGGGTTAGGGTTAGGGTTAGGGTTAGGGTTAGGGTTAGGGTTAGGGTTAGGGTTAGGGTTAGGGTTAGGGTTAGGGTTAGGGTTAGGGTTAGGGTTAGGGTTAGGGTTAGGGTTAGGGTTAGGGTTAGGGTTAGGGTTAGGGTTAGGGTTAGGGTTAGGGTTAGGGTTAGGGTTAGGGTTAGGGTTAGGGTTAGGGTTAGGGTTAGGGTTAGGGTTAGGGTTAGGGTTAGGGTTAGGGTTAGGGTTAGGGTTAGGGTTAGGGTTAGGGTTAGGGTTAGGGTTAGGGTTAGGGTTAGGGTTAGGGTTAGGGTTAGGGTTAGGGTTAGGGTTAGGGTTAGGGTTAGGGTTAGGGTTAGGGTTAGGGTTAGGGTTAGGGTTAGGGTTAGGGTTAGGGTTAGGGTTAGGGTTAGGGTTAGGGTTAGGGTTAGGGTTAGGGTTAGGGTTAGGGTTAGGGTTAGGGTTAGGGTTAGGGTTAGGGTTAGGGTTAGGGTTAGGGTTAGGGTTAGGGTTAGGGTTAGGGTTAGGGTTAGGGTTAGGGTTAGGGTTAGGGTTAGGGTTAGGGTTAGGGTTAGGGTTAGGGTTAGGGTTAGGGTTAGGGTTAGGGTTAGGGTTAGGGTTAGGGTTAGGGTTAGGGTTAGGGTTAGGGTTAGGGTTAGGGTTAGGGTTAGGGTTAGGGTTAGGGTTAGGGTTAGGGTTAGGGTTAGGGTTAGGGTTAGGGTTAGGGTTAGGGTTAGGGTTAGGGTTAGGGTTAGGGTTAGGGTTAGGGTTAGGGTTAGGGTTAGGGTTAGGGTTAGGGTTAGGGTTAGGGTTAGGGTTAGGGTTAGGGTTAGGGTTAGGGTTAGGGTTAGGGTTAGGGTTAGGGTTAGGGTTAGGGTTAGGGTTAGGGTTAGGGTTAGGGTTAGGGTTAGGGTTAGGGTTAGGGTTAGGGTTAGGGTTAGGGTTAGGGTTAGGGTTAGGGTTAGGGTTAGGGTTAGGGTTAGGGTTAGGGTTAGGGTTAGGGTTAGGGTTAGGGTTAGGGTTAGGGTTAGGGTTAGGGTTAGGGTTAGGGTTAGGGTTAGGGTTAGGGTTAGGGTTAGGGTTAGGGTTAGGGTTAGGGTTAGGGTTAGGGTTAGGGTTAGGGTTAGGGTTAGGGTTAGGGTTAGGGTTAGGGTTAGGGTTAGGGTTAGGGTTAGGGTTAGGGTTAGGGTTAGGGTTAGGGTTAGGGTTAGGGTTAGGGTTAGGGTTAGGGTTAGGGTTAGGGTTAGGGTTAGGGTTAGGGTTAGGGTTAGGGTTAGGGTTAGGGTTAGGGTTAGGGTTAGGGTTAGGGTTAGGGTTAGGGTTAGGGTTAGGGTTAGGGTTAGGGTTAGGGTTAGGGTTAGGGTTAGGGTTAGGGTTAGGGTTAGGGTTAGGGTTAGGGTTAGGGTTAGGGTTAGGGTTAGGGTTAGGGTTAGGGTTAGGGTTAGGGTTAGGGTTAGGGTTAGGGTTAGGGTTAGGGTTAGGGTTAGGGTTAGGGTTAGGGTTAGGGTTAGGGTTAGGGTTAGGGTTAGGGTTAGGGTTAGGGTTAGGGTTAGGGTTAGGGTTAGGGTTAGGGTTAGGGTTAGGGTTAGGGTTAGGGTTAGGGTTAGGGTTAGGGTTAGGGTTAGGGTTAGGGTTAGGGTTAGGGTTAGGGTTAGGGTTAGGGTTAGGGTTAGGGTTAGGGTTAGGGTTAGGGTTAGGGTTAGGGTTAGGGTTAGGGTTAGGGTTAGGGTTAGGGTTAGGGTTAGGGTTAGGGTTAGGGTTAGGGTTAGGGTTAGGGTTAGGGTTAGGGTTAGGGTTAGGGTTAGGGTTAGGGTTAGGGTTAGGGTTAGGGTTAGGGTTAGGGTTAGGGTTAGGGTTAGGGTTAGGGTTAGGGTTAGGGTTAGGGTTAGGGTTAGGGTTAGGGTTAGGGTTAGGGTTAGGGTTAGGGTTAGGGTTAGGGTTAGGGTTAGGGTTAGGGTTAGGGTTAGGGTTAGGGTTAGGGTTAGGGTTAGGGTTAGGGTTAGGGTTAGGGTTAGGGTTAGGGTTAGGGTTAGGGTTAGGGTTAGGGTTAGGGTTAGGGTTAGGGTTAGGGTTAGGGTTAGGGTTAGGGTTAGGGTTAGGGTTAGGGTTAGGGTTAGGGTTAGGGTTAGGGTTAGGGTTAGGGTTAGGGTTAGGGTTAGGGTTAGGGTTAGGGTTAGGGTTAGGGTTAGGGTTAGGGTTAGGGTTAGGGTTAGGGTTAGGGTTAGGGTTAGGGTTAGGGTTAGGGTTAGGGTTAGGGTTAGGGTTAGGGTTAGGGTTAGGGTTAGGGTTAGGGTTAGGGTTAGGGTTAGGGTTAGGGTTAGGGTTAGGGTTAGGGTTAGGGTTAGGGTTAGGGTTAGGGTTAGGGTTAGGGTTAGGGTTAGGGTTAGGGTTAGGGTTAGGGTTAGGGTTAGGGTTAGGGTTAGGGTTAGGGTTAGGGTTAGGGTTAGGGTTAGGGTTAGGGTTAGGGTTAGGGTTAGGGTTAGGGTTAGGGTTAGGGTTAGGGTTAGGGTTAGGGTTAGGGTTAGGGTTAGGGTTAGGGTTAGGGTTAGGGTTAGGGTTAGGGTTAGGGTTAGGGTTAGGGTTAGGGTTAGGGTTAGGGTTAGGGTTAGGGTTAGGGTTAGGGTTAGGGTTAGGGTTAGGGTTAGGGTTAGGGTTAGGGTTAGGGTTAGGGTTAGGGTTAGGGTTAGGGTTAGGGTTAGGGTTAGGGTTAGGGTTAGGGTTAGGGTTAGGGTTAGGGTTAGGGTTAGGGTTAGGGTTAGGGTTAGGGTTAGGGTTAGGGTTAGGGTTAGGGTTAGGGTTAGGGTTAGGGTTAGGGTTAGGGTTAGGGTTAGGGTTAGGGTTAGGGTTAGGGTTAGGGTTAGGGTTAGGGTTAGGGTTAGGGTTAGGGTTAGGGTTAGGGTTAGGGTTAGGGTTAGGGTTAGGGTTAGGGTTAGGGTTAGGGTTAGGGTTAGGGTTAGGGTTAGGGTTAGGGTTAGGGTTAGGGTTAGGGTTAGGGTTAGGGTTAGGGTTAGGGTTAGGGTTAGGGTTAGGGTTAGGGTTAGGGTTAGGGTTAGGGTTAGGGTTAGGGTTAGGGTTAGGGTTAGGGTTAGGGTTAGGGTTAGGGTTAGGGTTAGGGTTAGGGTTAGGGTTAGGGTTAGGGTTAGGGTTAGGGTTAGGGTTAGGGTTAGGGTTAGGGTTAGGGTTAGGGTTAGGGTTAGGGTTAGGGTTAGGGTTAGGGTTAGGGTTAGGGTTAGGGTTAGGGTTAGGGTTAGGGTTAGGGTTAGGGTTAGGGTTAGGGTTAGGGTTAGGGTTAGGGTTAGGGTTAGGGTTAGGGTTAGGGTTAGGGTTAGGGTTAGGGTTAGGGTTAGGGTTAGGGTTAGGGTTAGGGTTAGGGTTAGGGTTAGGGTTAGGGTTAGGGTTAGGGTTAGGGTTAGGGTTAGGGTTAGGGTTAGGGTTAGGGTTAGGGTTAGGGTTAGGGTTAGGGTTAGGGTTAGGGTTAGGGTTAGGGTTAGGGTTAGGGTTAGGGTTAGGGTTAGGGTTAGGGTTAGGGTTAGGGTTAGGGTTAGGGTTAGGGTTAGGGTTAGGGTTAGGGTTAGGGTTAGGGTTAGGGTTAGGGTTAGGGTTAGGGTTAGGGTTAGGGTTAGGGTTAGGGTTAGGGTTAGGGTTAGGGTTAGGGTTAGGGTTAGGGTTAGGGTTAGGGTTAGGGTTAGGGTTAGGGTTAGGGTTAGGGTTAGGGTTAGGGTTAGGGTTAGGGTTAGGGTTAGGGTTAGGGTTAGGGTTAGGGTTAGGGTTAGGGTTAGGGTTAGGGTTAGGGTTAGGGTTAGGGTTAGGGTTAGGGTTAGGGTTAGGGTTAGGGTTAGGGTTAGGGTTAGGGTTAGGGTTAGGGTTAGGGTTAGGGTTAGGGTTAGGGTTAGGGTTAGGGTTAGGGTTAGGGTTAGGGTTAGGGTTAGGGTTAGGGTTAGGGTTAGGGTTAGGGTTAGGGTTAGGGTTAGGGTTAGGGTTAGGGTTAGGGTTAGGGTTAGGGTTAGGGTTAGGGTTAGGGTTAGGGTTAGGGTTAGGGTTAGGGTTAGGGTTAGGGTTAGGGTTAGGGTTAGGGTTAGGGTTAGGGTTAGGGTTAGGGTTAGGGTTAGGGTTAGGGTTAGGGTTAGGGTTAGGGTTAGGGTTAGGGTTAGGGTTAGGGTTAGGGTTAGGGTTAGGGTTAGGGTTAGGGTTAGGGTTAGGGTTAGGGTTAGGGTTAGGGTTAGGGTTAGGGTTAGGGTTAGGGTTAGGGTTAGGGTTAGGGTTAGGGTTAGGGTTAGGGTTAGGGTTAGGGTTAGGGTTAGGGTTAGGGTTAGGGTTAGGGTTAGGGTTAGGGTTAGGGTTAGGGTTAGGGTTAGGGTTAGGGTTAGGGTTAGGGTTAGGGTTAGGGTTAGGGTTAGGGTTAGGGTTAGGGTTAGGGTTAGGGTTAGGGTTAGGGTTAGGGTTAGGGTTAGGGTTAGGGTTAGGGTTAGGGTTAGGGTTAGGGTTAGGGTTAGGGTTAGGGTTAGGGTTAGGGTTAGGGTTAGGGTTAGGGTTAGGGTTAGGGTTAGGGTTAGGGTTAGGGTTAGGGTTAGGGTTAGGGTTAGGGTTAGGGTTAGGGTTAGGGTTAGGGTTAGGGTTAGGGTTAGGGTTAGGGTTAGGGTTAGGGTTAGGGTTAGGGTTAGGGTTAGGGTTAGGGTTAGGGTTAGGGTTAGGGTTAGGGTTAGGGTTAGGGTTAGGGTTAGGGTTAGGGTTAGGGTTAGGGTTAGGGTTAGGGTTAGGGTTAGGGTTAGGGTTAGGGTTAGGGTTAGGGTTAGGGTTAGGGTTAGGGTTAGGGTTAGGGTTAGGGTTAGGGTTAGGGTTAGGGTTAGGGTTAGGGTTAGGGTTAGGGTTAGGGTTAGGGTTAGGGTTAGGGTTAGGGTTAGGGTTAGGGTTAGGGTTAGGGTTAGGGTTAGGGTTAGGGTTAGGGTTAGGGTTAGGGTTAGGGTTAGGGTTAGGGTTAGGGTTAGGGTTAGGGTTAGGGTTAGGGTTAGGGTTAGGGTTAGGGTTAGGGTTAGGGTTAGGGTTAGGGTTAGGGTTAGGGTTAGGGTTAGGGTTAGGGTTAGGGTTAGGGTTAGGGTTAGGGTTAGGGTTAGGGTTAGGGTTAGGGTTAGGGTTAGGGTTAGGGTTAGGGTTAGGGTTAGGGTTAGGGTTAGGGTTAGGGTTAGGGTTAGGGTTAGGGTTAGGGTTAGGGTTAGGGTTAGGGTTAGGGTTAGGGTTAGGGTTAGGGTTAGGGTTAGGGTTAGGGTTAGGGTTAGGGTTAGGGTTAGGGTTAGGGTTAGGGTTAGGGTTAGGGTTAGGGTTAGGGTTAGGGTTAGGGTTAGGGTTAGGGTTAGGGTTAGGGTTAGGGTTAGGGTTAGGGTTAGGGTTAGGGTTAGGGTTAGGGTTAGGGTTAGGGTTAGGGTTAGGGTTAGGGTTAGGGTTAGGGTTAGGGTTAGGGTTAGGGTTAGGGTTAGGGTTAGGGTTAGGGTTAGGGTTAGGGTTAGGGTTAGGGTTAGGGTTAGGGTTAGGGTTAGGGTTAGGGTTAGGGTTAGGGTTAGGGTTAGGGTTAGGGTTAGGGTTAGGGTTAGGGTTAGGGTTAGGGTTAGGGTTAGGGTTAGGGTTAGGGTTAGGGTTAGGGTTAGGGTTAGGGTTAGGGTTAGGGTTAGGGTTAGGGTTAGGGTTAGGGTTAGGGTTAGGGTTAGGGTTAGGGTTAGGGTTAGGGTTAGGGTTAGGGTTAGGGTTAGGGTTAGGGTTAGGGTTAGGGTTAGGGTTAGGGTTAGGGTTAGGGTTAGGGTTAGGGTTAGGGTTAGGGTTAGGGTTAGGGTTAGGGTTAGGGTTAGGGTTAGGGTTAGGGTTAGGGTTAGGGTTAGGGTTAGGGTTAGGGTTAGGGTTAGGGTTAGGGTTAGGGTTAGGGTTAGGGTTAGGGTTAGGGTTAGGGTTAGGGTTAGGGTTAGGGTTAGGGTTAGGGTTAGGGTTAGGGTTAGGGTTAGGGTTAGGGTTAGGGTTAGGGTTAGGGTTAGGGTTAGGGTTAGGGTTAGGGTTAGGGTTAGGGTTAGGGTTAGGGTTAGGGTTAGGGTTAGGGTTAGGGTTAGGGTTAGGGTTAGGGTTAGGGTTAGGGTTAGGGTTAGGGTTAGGGTTAGGGTTAGGGTTAGGGTTAGGGTTAGGGTTAGGGTTAGGGTTAGGGTTAGGGTTAGGGTTAGGGTTAGGGTTAGGGTTAGGGTTAG
This sequence comes from Ophthalmolycus amberensis, assembly GCA_024529925.1. Taxonomy (NCBI): domain Eukaryota; kingdom Metazoa; phylum Chordata; class Actinopteri; order Perciformes; family Zoarcidae; genus Ophthalmolycus; species Ophthalmolycus amberensis. The sequence continues at coordinate 3,493 of JAFEUB010000237.1, read as the reverse complement.
GGTTAGGGTTAGGGTTAGGGTTAGGGTTAGGGTTAGGGTTAGGGTTAGGGTTAGGGTTAGGGTTAGGGTTAGGGTTAGGGTTAGGGTTAGGGTTAGGGTTAGGGTTAGGGTTAGGGTTAGGGTTAGGGTTAGGGTTAGGGTTAGGGTTAGGGTTAGGGTTAGGGTTAGGGTTAGGGTTAGGGTTAGGGTTAGGGTTAGGGTTAGGGTTAGGGTTAGGGTTAGGGTTAGGGTTAGGGTTAGGGTTAGGGTTAGGGTTAGGGTTAGGGTTAGGGTTAGGGTTAGGGTTAGGGTTAGGGTTAGGGTTAGGGTTAGGGTTAGGGTTAGGGTTAGGGTTAGGGTTAGGGTTAGGGTTAGGGTTAGGGTTAGGGTTAGGGTTAGGGTTAGGGTTAGGGTTAGGGTTAGGGTTAGGGTTAGGGTTAGGGTTAGGGTTAGGGTTAGGGTTAGGGTTAGGGTTAGGGTTAGGGTTAGGGTTAGGGTTAGGGTTAGGGTTAGGGTTAGGGTTAGGGTTAGGGTTAGGGTTAGGGTTAGGGTTAGGGTTAGGGTTAGGGTTAGGGTTAGGGTTAGGGTTAGGGTTAGGGTTAGGGTTAGGGTTAGGGTTAGGGTTAGGGTTAGGGTTAGGGTTAGGGTTAGGGTTAGGGTTAGGGTTAGGGTTAGGGTTAGGGTTAGGGTTAGGGTTAGGGTTAGGGTTAGGGTTAGGGTTAGGGTTAGGGTTAGGGTTAGGGTTAGGGTTAGGGTTAGGGTTAGGGTTAGGGTTAGGGTTAGGGTTAGGGTTAGGGTTAGGGTTAGGGTTAGGGTTAGGGTTAGGGTTAGGGTTAGGGTTAGGGTTAGGGTTAGGGTTAGGGTTAGGGTTAGGGTTAGGGTTAGGGTTAGGGTTAGGGTTAGGGTTAGGGTTAGGGTTAGGGTTAGGGTTAGGGTTAGGGTTAGGGTTAGGGTTAGGGTTAGGGTTAGGGTTAGGGTTAGGGTTAGGGTTAGGGTTAGGGTTAGGGTTAGGGTTAGGGTTAGGGTTAGGGTTAGGGTTAGGGTTAGGGTTAGGGTTAGGGTTAGGGTTAGGGTTAGGGTTAGGGTTAGGGTTAGGGTTAGGGTTAGGGTTAGGGTTAGGGTTAGGGTTAGGGTTAGGGTTAGGGTTAGGGTTAGGGTTAGGGTTAGGGTTAGGGTTAGGGTTAGGGTTAGGGTTAGGGTTAGGGTTAGGGTTAGGGTTAGGGTTAGGGTTAGGGTTAGGGTTAGGGTTAGGGTTAGGGTTAGGGTTAGGGTTAGGGTTAGGGTTAGGGTTAGGGTTAGGGTTAGGGTTAGGGTTAGGGTTAGGGTTAGGGTTAGGGTTAGGGTTAGGGTTAGGGTTAGGGTTAGGGTTAGGGTTAGGGTTAGGGTTAGGGTTAGGGTTAGGGTTAGGGTTAGGGTTAGGGTTAGGGTTAGGGTTAGGGTTAGGGTTAGGGTTAGGGTTAGGGTTAGGGTTAGGGTTAGGGTTAGGGTTAGGGTTAGGGTTAGGGTTAGGGTTAGGGTTAGGGTTAGGGTTAGGGTTAGGGTTAGGGTTAGGGTTAGGGTTAGGGTTAGGGTTAGGGTTAGGGTTAGGGTTAGGGTTAGGGTTAGGGTTAGGGTTAGGGTTAGGGTTAGGGTTAGGGTTAGGGTTAGGGTTAGGGTTAGGGTTAGGGTTAGGGTTAGGGTTAGGGTTAGGGTTAGGGTTAGGGTTAGGGTTAGGGTTAGGGTTAGGGTTAGGGTTAGGGTTAGGGTTAGGGTTAGGGTTAGGGTTAGGGTTAGGGTTAGGGTTAGGGTTAGGGTTAGGGTTAGGGTTAGGGTTAGGGTTAGGGTTAGGGTTAGGGTTAGGGTTAGGGTTAGGGTTAGGGTTAGGGTTAGGGTTAGGGTTAGGGTTAGGGTTAGGGTTAGGGTTAGGGTTAGGGTTAGGGTTAGGGTTAGGGTTAGGGTTAGGGTTAGGGTTAGGGTTAGGGTTAGGGTTAGGGTTAGGGTTAGGGTTAGGGTTAGGGTTAGGGTTAGGGTTAGGGTTAGGGTTAGGGTTAGGGTTAGGGTTAGGGTTAGGGTTAGGGTTAGGGTTAGGGTTAGGGTTCGGGTTAGGGTTAGGGTTAGGGTTAGGGTTAGGGTTAGGGTTAGGGTTAGGGTTAGGGTTAGGGTTAGGGTTAGGGTTAGGGTTAGGGTTAGGGTTAGGGTTAGGGTTAGGGTTAGGGTTAGGGTTAGGGTTAGGGTTAGGGTTAGGGTTAGGGTTAGGGTTAGGGTTAGGGTTAGGGTTAGGGTTAGGGTTAGGGTTAGGGTTAGGGTTAGGGTTAGGGTTAGGGTTAGGGTTAGGGTTAGGGTTAGGGTTAGGGTTAGGGTTAGGGTTAGGGTTAGGGTTAGGGTTAGGGTTAGGGTTAGGGTTAGGGTTAGGGTTAGGGTTAGGGTTAGGGTTAGGGTTAGGGTTAGGGTTAGGGTTAGGGTTAGGGTTAGGGTTAGGGTTAGGGTTAGGGTTAGGGTTAGGGTTAGGGTTAGGGTTAGGGTTAGGGTTAGGGTTAGGGTTAGGGTTAGGGTTAGGGTTAGGGTTAGGGTTAGGGTTAGGGTTAGGGTTAGGGTTAGGGTTAGGGTTAGGGTTAGGGTTAGGGTTAGGGTTAGGGTTAGGGTTAGGGTTAGGGTTAGGGTTAGGGTTAGGGTTAGGGTTAGGGTTAGGGTTAGGGTTAGGGTTAGGGTTAGGGTTAGGGTTAGGGTTAGGGTTAGGGTTAGGGTTAGGGTTAGGGTTAGGGTTAGGGTTAGGGTTAGGGTTAGGGTTAGGGTTAGGGTTAGGGTTAGGGTTAGGGTTAGGGTTAGGGTTAGGGTTAGGGTTAGGGTTAGGGTTAGGGTTAGGGTTAGGGTTAGGGTTAGGGTTAGGGTTAGGGTTAGGGTTAGGGTTAGGGTTAGGGTTAGGGTTAGGGTTAGGGTTAGGGTTAGGGTTAGGGTTAGGGTTAGGGTTAGGGTTAGGGTTAGGGTTAGGGTTAGGGTTAGGGTTAGGGTTAGGGTTAGGGTTAGGGTTAGGGTTAGGGTTAGGGTTAGGGTTAGGGTTAGGGTTAGGGTTAGGGTTAGGGTTAGGGTTAGGGTTAGGGTTAGGGTTAGGGTTAGGGTTAGGGTTAGGGTTAGGGTTAGGGTTAGGGTTAGGGTTAGGGTTAGGGTTAGGGTTAGGGTTAGGGTTAGGGTTAGGGTTAGGGTTAGGGTTAGGGTTAGGGTTAGGGTTAGGGTTAGGGTTAGGGTTAGGGTTAGGGTTAGGGTTAGGGTTAGGGTTAGGGTTAGGGTTAGGGTTAGGGTTAGGGTTAGGGTTAGGGTTAGGGTTAGGGTTAGGGTTAGGGTTAGGGTTAGGGTTAGGGTTAGGGTTAGGGTTAGGGTTAGGGTTAGGGTTAGGGTTAGGGTTAGGGTTAGGGTTAGGGTTAGGGTTAGGGTTAGGGTTAGGGTTAGGGTTAGGGTTAGGGTTAGGGTTAGGGTTAGGGTTAGGGTTAGGGTTAGGGTTAGGGTTAGGGTTAGGGTTAGGGTTAGGGTTAGGGTTAGG
>JAFEUB010000236.1:112500-191018 GCA_024529925.1 Ophthalmolycus amberensis | reverse complement strand
AGTGTGAGAATCCTGACCTACAAAGATGACTGGCCGATCCACTGGCGTCCAGGCAGGATCGGCAGTGGTGGTCATCCAGCATATCATGCAGCTGGGCTTCACCATCAGCCACCACAAGAGCACCCTGCTACTGAGCTGGGGGAGACTCTACTTTGGGCTGGGTCTGGACTCCCACACCATGACAGCATACCTGTCAGTGGAGCGCCAGGAGTTAATACTGCAGCTGACCCACTGACCGAGGGAAACGACCCTGGTGTGTGTCATGTCCCTCCTCGGGATGATGTCAACATCTCACCCGGTGGTGCGACTCGGTCTGTTGCACATGAGAAACCTTCAGCAATGGTTTAAACGGCTGCGGTTACATAGGATTCGGGACACCTCGGTGAGATGGTACTCCTAGGGTGCGTCTCCCATTACGTCCAGGTTTTCATGGTGCCACACCTTGGCAGGTCGGGGTGGGACATCGAGGAAGCCAGGGTGGGAGGCACATGGCCAGACTCCTGCCGTCACATCAACCTGTTGGAGCTTGTTGCTGTCGAGAAGGTGCTGCACCATTTCACTCCACAACTGAGGGGGAAGCATGTTGAGGTCGGACAACACCACTGTGGAGGCGTACCTCAACAGATAAGAGGTTGTCACACCCCCTATCCTTCACAGGACAGTGATGTCTGTCCTGACGTGGGAAGATTGTCACCTTTTCTCTATTATTCAAAATTAGAGAAAATACCCTTTTTCCCCATTGAGGAGTGGACGCACTAGCCCTTTCCGACCAGGCCCTCTGGCCTGCTGAATGCCCTACCCCCGATGCGCCTGATGATGCAACTTCGACAGGGTTCAAAGCAGCACCTGTCCATCTTACTGGTAGCTCCAGAGAGTCCAGGCACCAGGTTGTTGCTGCGCCTTGCATCACTAGCGGTGGCAGACCCGTGTCTGTTACCGCATCTGCCCACTGCTCTGTGTCAAGCAGAGGTGTTTCATCCTCTCACCATCAATTCTGGGTCAACATCTCATGGTCTGGAGGTTTAAGGGTGAGACTGAGCAACCTGTGTCTCCCGGCCCCTGTTGTCTACACGTATCAGAATGCACACGTCTCCTCCCCTCAGAGGGATTACTTGACTCGTTTGTGGACTGATGCAAGATCGAGGGCCTCGCTCCTCCTTCCTGCTCTCTTGGGGATATCTTGTCTTTCCTGCAGGTTGTTTTTGACAGTGGTTGTGTTGTATCCACCTTGGGGGTGTTTGCTGCAGGAATTACAGTTTGTGTTCTTCATTCGGTCAAATTTCGCAGCTTTCCTGGCTATTCTGACCCACAATCCTTTGCACAGCAGATATATGAGCAAGAGGGTCAAAGTTCAAGGTGTCATGTGATGAGGAAGCAGTATGTCCCAGTTGAATGCATACTGCATGTATCAGTATGTACTTTGTAAGGAAGCTGCAGTATGTCCTAAAAGTAAAAAGAAAGAGTAAATGATTTAGAATGCAGCTTCAGACTGATACGTGGGTAAGTTGTCCCGCCCCAACAGGTTCAACCAGATCCACAAAGTGGAGTGAAGAATAGAAACACTCTCAGGTCAGACTCTGTTGTCTTAGTGAATGTATTTACTCAAGATAAACTCTACACAACATTTGCTGCAAAGGTTTCTGCTTGATCATCGGTTCCCTACAAGTCGACATATACAAGAAGACAAGGAGACAAAGATGGGCGTGCATGGATCCTCTAAACTATCTGGTCCAAACAACACAATCCAGTCTGTCGTCAAAGCAACTCTTTACAAGTTGGAATGATTTCTCCACAGATGCTGAGTTTGATCCTGAAAGACTCTTGTTTGAGCTGTGAGGAGGTTTGTGTTCACAATGACATTTGATCTTGTGAACGCAGCTCAGACTGAGACTCAATCCAACCAGTCAGACTGCATACTTTGATGGTGACGTGAGGACACTCACTCTCTCTGATGAAGCATAACAAGCTGCGTCACTTCACTTCGTCTGCTGGAAGTTTAAGTTGAAGTGAAGCACGAAGCTCCTTTTCTACACAGACCTGCTGAGGACAGAAGAGAGCTGCACACGGATGAAGTTCATGCTAAAAGTTCAGTAAGTGGAGCTGTGATTGGTTGAAATTACGTCATTGATTGTTGTGAACGTGTGATTGTTTAAAGCTGCTTTCAAACACAAACGTCAGCTGGGAAACAAGATGGCCGCCTGTGTGAGCAGGCAGAGAGAAGCTGCTGTTAGTTTGAATGTTGAAGTCCAGATAAAGTGTTGCTTTGAATGATGACACTGTGATGAAGAAGAGGAGTTCAGTCTGATCTGAGGTCTGTCAGGACTGTTACTGCTGTGGAGCACTAGGACCCAGCAGGGACCAGAGAGCTCACCTGGGCCTTTGTTCCTGCACTGAAACACACCTGAGAGACTCTCTGTTTGCTCTCACCTGCTGCTTTCAATCCTTTAAGTCCACAAAGCTTCATGTTCATTTCTTCTTCTGCTTTTCAACACATTTACTCCATTTTTGACAGTGTTTGAATGTGTTTGTGTTTCCTTTAGTGTTCACTTTTTCTCTCATTGATCACCAGGTTGTAGTCAACCTTTCACTAACTGATCAAATGGTGAAGTGAACAATCCATCAAATGAAAGCTTCCACATGTTCTCATAGTGACCACAGTGTTCTCTATGAGGACAGTTACATGTAATTTCACTGTTCTGTGTTTTACTGACTTCTGGACTCTGAAGGGAGATCATGAGGAGAAACAGCTCAGCTCCATTTGTTGGAGGTTGATGAACAATATTTAACTTGTAAAACACTGTAAATTTATAGGATGAGCATTTAAAATGACGTCTTTTGACATGTTGTTAACGAGGTTTAAAAGAAGGTAAAGTGAAGTTTGTTTTATCTCCAGAAATCTAAACTTTAGCAGACAGATGTTGGAGATAAAATGAATAATTCTATAAAATAGTTAAATTCAATATGTAGTATTTATTCAGTATTCTCTAAAACCTTTTACATGTTTTCTAATAATAACTAAATGTACTTGTACTAGAGTTTTGCTGTAATGTTAGTGTATTTACAGCTAATATCTGTATTTAATGGTATTTTATTGCAGTAGAATATATTTTATTTACTGTAATTTAATGAGAACTTCTGCTGTCAGACTTTTTACCATTTTATAAAGATTTATTTTTCAAAGTGTGCACATTAGTCAGCAGGTTGAAGTCGACCTTTTCTTAACTCAAGTGTCTGAGACCCTTTTTCTATTTAACTTTTGTCTTCAGACTTTTCTGAGTGAAAGAGGAGCTGAGCAGCAGAGAGAGAATGTTTCCTCGTGTGCTTTGAGTTTTCACTGTAAAAACAACTGAAGTCACGATTAACAAAAGGTTTGTTCACTTCAGTCTTTGTGTGAGCAACAAGAAGCCAAAGGGATTCAGCTGACACTGATAGGAAACAGAGAGCAGCAGCTGATACAGGAGAGATGATGTAGAGGATGAATGAGTGCTGATGTGCTGATCAATGATTGGACTGATGCTTTCAGCTCTGCTCTCACTGGTTCCTCTACACATGAAGGTACAAAGTGATGTGAATTCAGCAGCAGCTAACAAGGTCACATGACTGATTTTGGATTATTGGACGAGCTGCTTCCTGCTCTGACTGGATGTCGTAGACGTGGAAAAAGAGGAACATTTCAAACGTTGAAGAGCTTTTCAAAGTCAGTCAAATAGAAGTGAAAAGTGACGTCATCCCCAAAGAAAGGCCAATAAAAAGCCAGATGAAGAGTCTTCCTCTAGTCTTCAAACAAGCCAACAGACTAAAGAGCATTGTGAACGTCATCTCTTAGAGAGGACTCTGCAGCTCAAAGTGACAACAACATGGAAACTGTCCCATGAGTGTCATTAGTATTGAGGTGAATGAGCTGTGTGTGTTTGTCATGATGAAGATAAATAATGTTGTTGTGTTTGTGTGAAGGTGTGGACTCTGCTATGAATCAGTGTGAGGACGGTGAGGAGGGAGTCCCTCCCTCAAAAACCAGCCACACCGAAGCTCAGAGGTGAGATGACCATCTCTACCTGTCCATGACTCAAAGTCTTTCATTCACTGACTCTGTTTCTACACATGTGACCAGGATCCATCAGGGACCAGACTGTCCTGGACCTGGTCCTGGATCTAGACCTGAACCTGAACCCAGCTGTCTGTCCATGAAGAGTGACCGGTCTATGCATCGTCCTGTAGTCTTCAAAGATGGACGCCATTCTGTTGATCAAAGGTGAGGATTTCAAACTGATGATGAAAACAAAGTGAAGATGATGATGATGATGAAGATGTGTTTCTATCAGACTCCCTGTTGTGAGATCTCCAGGTTTTAAACCTTTACTGTCTCAGATGCAGTTCTCTGAGCACCAACACTCTTCTTCATTGAAACACATTCACACTGGGAGCTGCCCAGTACAACCAGTCGGCCACTGAGACGCTCCGCTGGAGCAGCTGGAGGTTCTGGGTGCCTTGCTCTAGGGCACTTCAGCAGTGTACAGTGAGGGAGGGAGAGCTCCATGGAGGGCTTGGTGAGAGCTGTTGGGACTAAACCAAACTGACTGGTGAAGGAAACAGTGAGCTGAAAGACTGAGCTGTTGATTCTCAGGGATCAGCAGGACTAGTAACCCTTTACCACTACAGGGACTCATCTGATCCACATCCAGATATCACTTCATGGACCTTTACTTTGTGTTGGTCTCTGTGTGGACAGACACAATGTGAGCTGATTCTTCATGATTGAATGATGATGATGTAATGTCAGTGTTTCTATCAGTTCACAGCAGCAGAAAGAAAAGTCTCCTGTACCCAGCCGTGTGTCAATGAAGAGTGAGCGGTCTTATGGTCGTCTGATTGACTTCAAAGATGGACGCCGTTCTTATGACCCAGAGTAAGTTCTTAAAACAGATGAAACAGATGACTAACTGTTTTGATTCTCAGTTATGAAACATAATTGGTTGTGCATCATTTAGAGTGTTGTTTTCATGATGATCAATCATGACAGAACTCAATATCTTTAACGAACTGGTCTGTATGTGTTTGTGTGTAAATCAATAACTGTAAACAGTCTCTGGTGCAAACACAATGTGAATTCCTCCACAGAGTCGACCAGGAGAGGTCAGATTGTTCAGATTCCTGCAGATTTCTGGAGACAGAGGACTGGGACTAGCTGCAAATATCTTTAGAAAAGCTTCAATGCTCTGGGGACTAGCTGAAGTTGTCGGGGAAATAGCTCCAGAGTTTTTGTTTCGAGGTATGGGGAGTAGTTTCAGAAGACTAATTATCAGGTTCAGAGGTCTGGGGAATATAGCTGCAGGGGTTTGGGGACTACATTCAGAGGCCATGGAACAAGTTATCAAGGCATGCAAACTAGTGGCAGTTCAATCAGGAGAGACAAGTTCGATGAAGAAAAGATAATTGTTTTTTATAAACAGATGACATGTGATGATCACTGACCAGAGCTTTTGCGAGATCAACTTTTTTGATCTTAGCCAGCAATGGCCTGAGGACAGCAATGCCCTGCTTGCAATGTATAGGTTCTAGTCAGCAATGGCTAATGGTCAGCAGTGACCTGAATAGCAACAGTTTGAGCTTAGACTACGTGGCTAGTGTACTGGAATGACTGGCATTACATTTTATAAATTTTGCCAAGCAGGAAGTCTCCGTTACCTGCCACTTTAAATGAATCACTCATAAGACATTGAATGGATTTAACCAAAACAAGTCAGCAAGTGACCTGAGAATTAGTAATGCGATGGATCTGATACTACTTCGATATACGATGTCCATGACGTCACTTATTAGAATACAATGATTGTGAGCAATTACAGAAGCAATGGAAATGTAGCAGATAGCCTATGACAAAATTATGAGAATACAAGAATATGAACCACTTGTAAAAATAGAATGAATAGGATTCTACTTCCCAGATACGACGATATAACACCTGTAGCGGCATTCCGTCTGTGTTGTTCATTATTAAGCCGCAAATGAGCTGCAGACACAGTGACTTCATTTTCTTATGCGAATGACAGGAGATCTTTTAACTCTTTTATCTTTATTTTACGCAGCAAAGCGTGAACTAAATACACAAATAATATAAAGTATATGCTCCCATGCCTAATGCAGCTCTTCGTTTTGCACCTGCTGCCGTCATGACATCATTAAAACACGAAAAAAGGGAGCGTTAATCATTAGCATAAATGCCTTTCGATATATTTTACATATCTTAGTTCCTACACAATGAGCATAATTCAGAAATGAAATTATTAATATTCCCGAAATTCCAATTAACTAATACACTTGTGGCTCTTACAACACCACTTACCCGATATGATTGATATGATACCACATATTAGAACACAATTAATATGGGCATTTAGTAGAATATGATGGAAATGCAACAATTGCAGAGAACGTAAGTAGTTATTTGCAAAATACAATGGTTTTAAGTAAATGGCAAAATAGATGAATACGTGAATATTAGTGATTAGCTGAATTATATATTAATCAGACCTTATACGTTATCTTTGACTGGAAATACTGGAAAAGAGGAAATAGTGAGCAGCAAAATAGCCATTGAGTCAACACGCCACCACCAGTGATATGCATATATCGAGAAGGTGGCGAGGCACGATTACGGAAGGATTTACATGCTTAAAGATGCAATAACAGCAGAGGATAGCAGGCAACACAATGAAAGTAGTAGCAGCAACAAAAGCTCCAACACCAGTTAAAACATGACTTACGAGGGATTTACGGCCCACTTAAAAAAGTATGGGAAGAGCCTGAACAATCAATTTATCTATATACTTGTTGTATAGAGCAGGTCAAGACGGAACTCTATAGGGACCTGCCATGAGATTCCACCACGATGCTGCTGCTGCAATAAATGCAATTCCACTTAACAGATCCCCAATGCTGCTGCTGCAACGTATGTGATTCCGCTAACAGATATCCAATGCTGCTGCTGCAATAAATGTAATCCCACTAACAGATCGCCCAATGCCAAATGACAGAGTAGGTCAAAATGCAATGTATGTAAATAACCTTTATTTAACTAGGAAGACACACACTGAGATTAAACCTCTTTTACATTGAGACCTAGCCAAGACAGGGTCAAATAGCAGCATCCAATACATGACAGGACAACAATACGAGGACATATCAGAGCAGGGGTCTCAAACTCATTTTCACTCCGGGCCACATCAGCATCAAGGTCGCACACAAAGGGCCGGTTGTAAATGTAACATATTGTTAAATAACTCCCTGCATTTGATTATTGTTTATTCAAGTGTAAAAATATTGTACATGCAGTTATATAAATGTAAAAATATATTTAAGCACATTTCTGTTATCATAACTTAAATCCTTTTAATTTAGGGTTAATAAACCCACATTACTCTATCAAAGAGCAAACTATTAAAGAAAATATCAAAGACAAATATCAAACAAGTTATTACAATAACTGTGTTCAATGCTTAAAATCCTTTCAAGGGTGCGTTTGCACAATCCCACGTGAAGTATTTCATGTGTTTTATAGCCACGTTTAAAGCAGTCTTCAATGTACTCACAATACATTTCCATTTCACATGTAGGGTAACCAGCCAAAGAGCTGCTTCTGTGACTGTGTTTAAGTATCTCATAATTTTGAGTTTCTATTTCATAATTTTGACTTTTAATCTCATAATTTTGACTTTCAATCTCATCATTTAGACTTTTTTTTTTTTTGCTGGCGGATTCGTGGGCCACATAAAATGACGTGGCGGGCCGGGAGTTTGAGACCCCTGTATTAGACCATGATGCAGTGTATGATGCAATGTTTTGAGTGCTTTTGTGGCGATCTCAGGATATTCAGCCTTGATTTTCATCCAAACACCAGCAGAGTTGTTGTCTCAAACATACTTTTAAGGCCACCGTCATTTACAATCTCCAGCAGTTGATCTTCCTCTGGCACGGATAAACTCGATTCACCTGGTTTGTTCACAAATGGGTCGCGGATCCATTCCTTCGCAGTTCGTGGGTCTTTTGTGGTTGGGAAGTAACGCTCGAACACTCGTGAGAAGCGTCTTGACATGTGTCAAGAGGGACAGGTGCATGTAATTGGGAGAGAATCCGGTCATTTTTCAAAATAAAATATCTTTCCGACTCTGATAATCAATCAAATAAAAAAAAGTTATTTATTCTTTCTGTGCGGCCCGGTACCAAATGACCCGCGACCCGGTACCGGTCCGCGTCCCGGGGGTTGGAGACCACTGCGTTAGACCATGATACATTGACAGTGACCCACTTACCAGAGTACGACAGACAGGAGGAATTGGCAGAAAGTTATAAATAGTAGTTATCTCGAAGAGCGCAATGTATAAAAAATGAATGAATAAGTACAATACATCAACAGGAGGCCATCTTGCGATGGAATCGGCGCCCCTACGACGCCAAATCAGGCGGGGTGTAAAGTGGGCTGGGCTAATGACCCATTCACCTTCTTACTCACCTACTCCTGACGGCCGCGCTCGGACTGCACACATCTTTTTAAGGGAGAGAAGAGGAGAGAAAGAGGGGATGACATTCAGTCAAATAATATTAAAAAATTTCGATGACTGAATGATTGTGATGAGAAAGTGAATGTAATGTCGAGGTCAGCAATGACCAGAAAAACATGTTATCAAAGAGGACAGTGAGCAGTGACGTAGCTGTGAAGCAAAAATCTCCACCACCATGTATATACAATCTGAGCAAGGCACATTTACAGATCGAGCACTTTCACTATTGGGCGACTGTGGCTTAGTGGAGAGCAGAGTCGTCCTTCCATCAGAGGATCGGCGGTTCGGTCCGTAGCTGTGCCTACGGTGTGTGAATGTTAGTTAGTCCTGATTGTTGGCACGGTCCTGATTGTGGACATGGTGCACACATCAATGTATGAATGGGTGTGAATTGGTGAATGATGACAAGTAGTTTGAAAGCGCTATACAAGTACAGACCATTTACCAAGGTTGCGACACATCTTTAACTAATTGTTGCATTTGTGTTTGAAAATCATTAAAAATAATCAGTTTATGGTGCAAACATATTGTGAGTTGATGGTTCATGATTCCTCCACAGAGAGGACCAGGAGAGCTCAAAGGTTCCCAGAGGTCCGTCTGCCCAGCAGCATCAAACACACCTGGACTCCATATTTATGGTCTGTACATGTACAACTACTTTTACATCTATTGTGTTCACAATCATCTCCATGCTGCACTTTGTAGACCAGTGGATTGTCAGTCTGTCCAACATGGATCTGATGTTTGCTTCCATGGTTTTAGTTTGTGTCATTCATAGAATATTCTGTTCCAGCTGCTGGAGGAGAACATCGTCACTTTTGTGAAGAACGAGCTGAAGAAGATCCAGAAGGTTGTGAGTTCAGATTACCCAGAATGCTTAGAGAGTCAGAGGGAGGATGAGGAGGTGTTGGACGGTGAGGATGAAGAGCAGAGGAGGAGCAGCAGAGAGGCATTTGTGAAGATCACACTGCACTTCCTGAGGAGAATGAAGCAGGAGGAGCTGGCTGACTGTCTGCAGAGCAGTAAGAGGATTTCTCGAAAGATTTAACATGCTGGATAAATGAGACGTTTACTAAAGTCTCAAGAGATGGACCAACATATATTCATAGACTCATTCTTTGAGGAAATGACATTCGAAATCTATTCATTAACTCAGCGGTTCCCAAACTTTTTAGGCCACGCACCCCCTCCTACATCCCGACCGGGTTCACGCACCCCCAATCCCGCACACCTTAAAAAAGAAGAAGCAACAGAGCCTATTTATAGCCTCATAGAAATCGGACCAATGAGAGAACAGTTTGCTCGCGCGTGGCGTTTGTTTACAATATTTAGTCCGCTGTTAAATGTTGCAGTGTGAACACACACCGAACAAAGGGGCAACTGCAACATTGTATCATATTAATCCCTGAATCAGAACAAAGCAAACAAACTGATGCTGTGAAAACGCCCTGAAACACTGCAACAAAGTTTCAATAACTTTCAGTTACACAAGGCCTCACTTTTAAAGAGCAATCAGGATGGCGAGCACACACGCACAGACTCAGAGGCAGATCATCACATTTAATTTACAATCAACCATACATAGAATGAGACTGCAGTTGTTTTGGGCTGTTTTGTAACTCCTCCAATTTCGATATAAAACATGTAAGGGGCTTTTGACTTGCACTGGCATGCTTGGTGTTCAGGTGGCGACGTAAATAAGAGGGTTTCAGACAGCTGCTAGCCAGAACCTGTGGCTTTGGGCAATCTGCATTGGCAATCCAAGTGAAGCCCTGACACAGATCATTTATCATATTTCCTCTTTTTTCCCAGTCTGATGCTCTCTCGTTTCCACTTTTTTACCTTGACTCCGCGATGGGCCTATGTGCTCCCCACTTGTCTGTGCAATCCCTTCCTCCTTTTCGGTCTCCTCCGTCTCATTTTTCTCTGACTCCGGCTCGATTTTTTTTCTCCCGGTCTCTCCCCAACGCATCTCTCCGTTCCTCTCGCCTCCGATTCCTCTCTCTCGCTCGCTCGCTCTCTCTCTCTCTCTCTCTCTCTCTCTCTCTCTCTCCCCTGATAGCTTCAGATGTCCCACCTGACAGTTTCCCCGATTTCAGCCAGTTTATCATATTTGCATGAATATTGCTGAATGAATGAAGTTAGCTGTTAGCTGACGTTAGCTGCACAAGCTAGGCTAGCTAGTGTACGTAAAAGACAGTCTGGCGGCAGGAGCTGAAGTGTATTTATTTATTAAATTGTACGTCTTTAATTTTAAATTGAAATCTTACAAGGGGAATTTTTATAATGCATGTAACCGAGCGTCTTGGGTTCGTGTAGAAGGGCACTTATCATACAGTAGTAACTGGAGTCGGGAGATTAGACATCTTGTATCAGCCCACGGCTACTCTCTTTATTATTGTTTTCTCCCTTGGCCAGAGGCGGGGGTTGCGCCTTCGCTACGGCAACCCTCAAGGGACATATCATCGTCAACACCAGAACGACAAACATGAGACAGTCTGTTCCATTCATGTTTTTATTTTGTGAAAATTATCTTTAATATTAATTATTACACCATTAGACCACCATTACATTTTTCCTCTCGCGCACCCCCTAGAGGCAGCTCGCGCACACCCAGGGGTGCGCGCACCACACTTTGGGAATCCCTGCATTAATTTATTGAACCTCTTTGTTGTGTTCATCCAGGACTTTATGCTGCAGTTTGTCAGCGTGAACTCAAATCTAACCTGAAGAAGAAGTTCCAGTGTGTGTTTGAGGGGATCGCTAAAGCAGGAAACCCAACCCTTCTGAATCAGATCTACACAGAGCTCTACATCACAGAGGGAGGGACTGCAGAGGTCAATGATGAACATGAGGTCAGACAGATTGAAACAGCATCCAGGAAACCACACAGACCAGAAACAACAATCAGACAAGAAGACATCTTTAAAGTCTCACCTGGAGGAGAGGAACCAATCAGAACAGTGATGACAAAGGGAGTGGCTGGCATTGGGAAAACAGTCTTAACACAGAAGTTCACTCTGGACTGGTCTGAAGACAAAGACCACCAGGACATACAGTTCACATTTCCATTCACTTTCAGAGAGCTGAATGTGCTGAAAGAGAAACAGTACAGCTTGGTGGAACTTGTTCATCACTTCTTCAGTGAAACCAAAGAAGCAGGAATCTGCAGGTTTGAAGAGTTCCTGGTTCTGTTCATCTTTGACGGTCTGGATGAGTGTCGACTTCCTCTGGACTTCACCAACAATGAGGTCCTGACTGATGTTACAGAGTCCACCTCAGTGGATGTGCTGCTGACAAACCTCTTCAGGGGGAAACTGCTTCCCTCTGCTCGCCTCTGGATAACCACACGACCTGCAGCAGCCAATCAGATCCCTCCTGAGTGTGTTGGCATGGTGACAGAGGTCAGAGGGTTCACTGACCCACAGAAGGAGGAGTACTTCAGGAAGAGATTCAGAGATGAGGAGAAGGCCAGCAGGATCATCTCCCACATCAAGACCTCACGAAGCCTCCACATCATGTGCCACATCCCAATCTTCTGCTGGATCACTGCTACAGTTCTGGAGGAGGTGATGAAGACCAGAGAGGGAGGAGAGCTGCCCAAGACCCTGACTGAGATGTACATCCACTTCCTGGTGGTTCAGTCCAAACGGAAGAAGGTCAAGTATGATGGAGGAGCTGAGACGGATACACACTGGAGTCCAGAGAGCAGGAAGATGACTGAGTCTCTGGGAAAACTGGCTTTTGATCAGCTGCAGAAAGGCAACCTGATCTTCTATGAATCCGACCTGACAGAGTGTGGCATCGATATCAGAGCAGCCTCAGTGTACTCAGGAGTGTTCACACAGATCTTTAGAGAGGAGAGAGGACTGTACCAGGACAAGATCTTCTGCTTCGTCCATCTGAGTGTTCAGGAGTTTCTGGCTGCACTTCATGTCCATCTGACCTTCATCAACTCTGATGTCAATCTGCTGTCAGAAAAACAAACACCCCCCCGTTTGTCTAAAGCCTTCAGAGACAAACCTAAACCAAAACGTCTCTACCAGAGTGCTGTGGACAAGGCCTTACGGAGTCCAAATGGACACCTGGACTTGTTCCTCCGCTTCCTCCTGGGTCTTTCACTGCAGACCAATCAGACTCTCCTACGAGGTCTGCTGACACAGACAGGAAGTAGCTCACAGACCAATCAGAGAACAGTCCAGTACATCAAGAAGAAGATCAGTGAGAATGTGTCTCCAGAGAAAAGCATCAATCTGTTCCACTGTCTGAATGAACTGAATGATCATTCTCTAGTGGAGGAGATCCAACAGTCCCTGAGTTCAGGACGTCTCTCCACAGATGAACTGTCTCCTGCTCAGTGGTCAGCTCTGGTCTTCATCTTACTGTCATCAGAAAAAGATCTGGACGTGTTTGACCTGAAGAAATACTCTGCTTCAGAGGAGGCTCTGCTGAGGCTGCTGCCAGTGGTCAAAGCCTCCAACAAAGCTCTGTAAGTACAGAGACAGTTAGATTCGTATTTCATAACTTAAATACGTTGCTATCTTTTCTACTAATTGCTTGTATTTTATCCATCCTTGTCTCTTTAGACTGAGTGGCTGTAACCTCTCAGAGAGAAGCTGTGAAGCTGTGTCCTCAGTTCTCAGCTCCCAGTCCTCTAGTCTGAGAGAGCTGGACCTGAGTAACAACAACCTGCAGGATTCAGGAGTGAAGCTGTTGTCTGCTGGACTGGAGAGTCCTCACTGTGAACTGGAAACTCTCAGGTCAGATACCTAATACCTAATACCCTAACCCTGATTTTCATCAATGGATAAACTCTTAACCTGTCTGTGCTTGCATGGTTTTAAACCAATTGCGTTTGTTTTGTTTCCATTATTTAAATAAATTATAGAAAATTTGTATAGTCATTTTTTTTCTCACTCTGCTGTTATAATTTGAAATTTCAGAGAGGAATCAGAGAGTTATCAGTAATGTTGTCAGATTGTTGATCGACATTAGTGAGTGTTTGGTTGTGACTAGAAAACAATCAGTAACAATGTTAATGTAACCCCACAGTAGCCGACAGTATCTCAGTACTGCAGTAACCTTCCAGCCCTCACAGTTCCCTCAGATCATGTGACATGTGTGTTGATTTGTGTGTTTGCAGCCTGTCAGGCTGTCTGATCACAGAGGAAGGCTGTGCTTCTCTGGCCTCAGCTCTGAGCGCCAACCCCTCCCATCTGAGAGAGCTGGACCTGAGCTACAATCATCCAGGAGACTCGGGAGTGAAGCTGCTGTCTGCTGGACTGAATGATCCACACTGGAGACTGCAAACTCTGAGGTATGAAGAGGCCTGCTGCAGCTACATCTCAGTGAAGAATCAACAGCTGATTGTGAAGAATCAACAGCTGATTGTGGACATGGTGTGTCAGAGCCCAAAGAGGTTCATTTAGGACTGGGCCAAAGTTCTGGGGGGACACGGGCAGTGCTCTGTGGCTGCAGACGGACTTGAACTGTAATATTTTCACCCCCAGATAATAGAAACGAGTGTTGACTGTTGCTAGGAGACGGGATGTGAACAGCTTTGTTCATCCAACCATCCCCCCCGACCTCCTCCATCAGAGGGTTTGTGGTGCTGTAGTGATTTCAGGCTACTTCCTCCTTTACTTCTGAGAGACAACAGTCATTATTACACAAACACAAGAGGTCGCTTATCACGACCAAAACATCCAACAATCAATACTTCTATATCGACAACGGATCAGCTGACTTTGTGTAATGGTGAAGAGTCGTGTGGTGGTGATGAACCCACAGAGAACTGTCTCCATCTCTGCAGCTCTACACAGCTTTTTAGCCTCTTTCAGCTCCTAGTTTTGGTTATGCAGCACATTTCCTGTTTGGTTGAGTCTCAGTGTTTCCAGCAGCAGCTGTTTTCATCCAACAAGCTGTGATGAAGCCACTGTTCACTACCTGCTCAGCAGCAAACAGCAGACAGACTCAGTTAGAGACGAGCTGGTGAACATAGTGGAGCATTTAGCAGCTAAAGAGACAGATGTTTCCCTCAGGAGGTGCTGGAGACCAAACACAGAGCTACAAGAGAGAGAGTAGTGGACTTCCATTCATCAGGTGACACAAACACAAAGACTCCTGATGAGTCATCATGTTGATGTGTAACTGCTGGATGTGGAAGCAGCTGGTTGATATCATGTTAGACACAACTACTTTATAAGCTGATAAGATGTCACATGTTGTGTTCACAGTTTGTTGTCACTGAACCACAAGTGGACAAAGAAATCAATAGATGCAGGTTTAAACATGTGATTCACTGACTGACTGGAGAGGAAACTGACTGTGAAATGGATGATGATGGTCAATATAACACTGATAATAATACATCATGAATAAGTGAAGATAATGAGCTGTCGTCATGGGCCAATCAGAAGAAGCTCCAGTGAAGTCAAAGAATATGAGCTGATGAATAATTAGTGCTCCATGTGAACATGAATAACAAAGCTCTGTGTGTGAGAGCGATGTAATGTCCATGTCTCCATGCTGCTCTGACCCTCCTCCTCCTTTCAGGGTGGAGCCTGCTGGAGTCCTACGGTTCAGACCAGGTCTGAGGAAGTGTAAGTGTGCTTTGAATTTGATTCATGAAAATAAAGCATCTTCAAACTGTGACATCACTCATTCACATCTCTGATGTCATCATCAAACAGATGATAGATTAATAACTGCAGCTGTATTGTGTCTTGTTCTCTCCATCAGATTCCTGTGAACTCACACTCGACACAAACACAGTGAACAGATACCTCAAACTGTCTGACAACAACAGGAAGGTGACAAGTGTGAGAGAGGTTCAGTCATATCCTGATCATCCAGACAGGTTTGACTACTGGAAGCAGCTGCTGTGTAGAACTGGTCTGACTGGTCGCTGTTACTGGGAGGTCGAGTGGAGAGGAAGAGTTTATATATCAGTGAGTTACAGAGGAATCAGAAGGAAAGGAAACAGTTTTGACTGTTTGTTTGGAATGAATGTTCAGTCGTGGAGTCTGTTCTGCTCTGATGATGGTTACTCTGTCTATCACAATAAGACAAGAACACCCACCTCCTCCTCCTCCTCCTCCTCGTCCTCCTCTGGTAGAGTAGCAGTGTATGTGGACTGTCCTGCTGGCTCTTTGTCCTTCTACAGAGTCTCCTCTGACACACTGATCCACCTCCACACCTTCAACACCACATTCACTGAACCTATTTATCCTGGGTTCTGGTTCAGGTCTGGTTCCTCAGTGTCTCTGTGTTCTCTGGAGGAGGGAGAGTCTCCTCCTGCAGAGGAACCTTCTCTCTGCTGACCAGATAGTTCAGTCTGTACAGGATCTCACACAGCTGATGTGAGTTGGTACCAACCTGATCTCTCAGTGGTTGTAGATGCAGTTGGAGCAGGTGAGGGGTACCTGAGCTGGTCTGGACTCTGGGGGGTTAAGAGCTCTCTGGAACTTGTGGTGTTGCAGATGGATGTGTGAAAGAGCTGAGCGAGGTCCATGTAATGACCTGGAATGATGTGTTGTCTGAGAGAAGCTGCGAAACATCTTTGACTTTGTGTAGAAAACTGAACTTTGTTGTCTTGAAACATTTGTTTGTGTTCAGAAAAACCTCCGAATGTCAAACAAGAGTCTTTCTGGATCAAATCCAGCATCTGTGGAACAAGAAGCACAAGTTGTGAAGAGTTGTTTTGTTTTGAACAAACTAAATTCATCATCTTTGATCATCGTGTAACAATGAACAAACTTTGAGAAGTGACGTTGTAATAAAAAGAAATCAAAGTTTTGGATGATTCTAGATAATAAACATCATGTCAAAGCAGAAATGTCCAAATCCATCAGAACACTGTATAAAATTAAGGATTTGTTAAATCCAACTTCATTCTTCATGTCGTATTGTTCACTTTTAATTCATTCATCACTGACTGTGTGCTAGTTTAGGGAAACTCAGAAACAAATCTAAAGAGACAAAAGAAGTTTGAACCAAACTACTGATCAAGAACCAGCTCAGCTGTTTATTCAATGAAAATATATTATAATTCAGAATGTGTCATGATTTAACTCTTCATTCTTTGATTTGTATTCTTACTGATCATTGTTGTGGAATATTTCTATGAATACATGGGAGAAGAGTGTTATCATATTTATCAAATCAATGTCAAATGAAACAGAGTCTGGATGAATGATCAAAGTTATAATAGTCAATTTATTTCCGCTTGCAAGCGAAGAGAGCACAGTCCCACAGACACTTTCTCTGTCATCTGTGTGAGGTGCTCTGACCACATAGTCAAATGCATGTACATTTTATACTCTGATAGCCAGCATGCTGTTATCTCGATCGTAAACAAGAATAATCGCAGGAGGACAGAGAGAGAAAACAGTCACAGCAGCTGCTTTCCTTTGAAGCTTAGTATCCTGTCCTTATGATAACCTAAAAGCGCTTTATGGCCCTGTTTACAAATCCCTTTATCAGTCTGCCCCATAATAAACCCTGTTTACCTTCATCCAGATGCTTCCGTTGAAGTCACTGTGACCTGGGTTAAAAGTTAAGTCACAGTATTGCAGAGATTGAAACAAGCCTGTTTTACTATCCCCCATCATAAAAGCCTGTACTTCTAAAGACTACATTCTTTAACCCTAAAACATAAGACTGACATATTTTCCCATAACATTCCACTCTTTGATTACCTAGTAATCACAAAATATCGTAAAAATGTAAAAATATGTTATAAGGACATTTCAGTAACAACAGAAGTATTACCCCAAAAATATGATTTGAAAATACATCATGTGAGATAACTGAAGAAAAAACTTCTTGTGAGATAAAAGATCCCATAAATGTAGCAGGCAATATAATTCAATAAACACAGTAAAAATGTAAAAATATGACTAGAGAACCAAGGGTAGCCTGCCTTTGTCTCATCAGACCCCAGAGGATTATTCTGCCCCTGTCTTGAGGGGTCTGTTCCTAAAACATGAGTCAATTACACAGTTGATATTTCAAAAATCTGTTTTTGTGAGACAAAGTCTCTGATATATGAGCAACACGTTGAGATGTTGGCAAGAAGAGAGTTGTTCTCCTCTTCGTTTCCCTCAAGGCCTGGAAGATGAGTTGCAGACAGTTAGCACAGAACACGCACGTGTCTGTCGGCTAACTGCCCGTTGTGATTTCCGTCCGTGAATCACTGCATCTCATCTTTGTTACTGTACATTACCAGGATCCTCTATATTTCTGAAGTCAGTGAATTGAGTGGCTTGCTGCCAGTCAGACATGTCCTTCACACCATTCCTGGTCCTCGTACCAGAACACATGTGCAATCTCCACCTTTTACAACTCAGATTGTGTGGGAGACAGAGAAACAGACAGCAGCAGTACTTTTTGTCCAACAAACTCTTATTATACCATTATATCATTTCCACTTCTCTAAATTATACTTCCTCTAACCTTTCATCTATTTCACGTAACCCATGTGCTGTGCAGTGAAGTGAATCAGCCTGCATGTGACAGTCTAAACTTTTTTTCTTTTTCTTTTTCTTTTTTCTTTTAGTTAACGTGACTTGCTGTAATTTTCTGAATCCTTCAATCTCATTCGTATACATATGTGGGTGTGAGTGGTGTTTGTCTAGTTTCTAATGTGTGTATTAAATGTACAAGTTTGTCATCTGAAGAATCTAAAGTTAACTCACCCTCTGTGTTGTCTCTGTGTGCGTCGTTGGTCCATCTCTGGTCTCATTCCGCCATCTGCTGGACCCCCCCCGATGGCCGATTGTCGAGCCCTCCCACCACTCCTTGTTTATGGAGCGTGAGCATCTATTCCTCAATGTTCAAGCTGCCACATTTATGGCACACAAAGTCTTCAGTTGGTGTGTGTCAAAGTCTCAAAGTCTCTTTCAGCTTCCTCTCATGCCCTGATACATTATCAGCTGGGCATGCTTGCATCTGTGCTGACGAAACTTCTCTGTTCTCCGTTGTTGAACTGATCCTCATGTTCAGCATGCTGCATGTCACACACTCTCTTGTGTGATGTTCTCCAGGCTTATGGATGGCGGAAAGCCTTCTTACAAAGTTCAGTCAGGGCTGTCACCGCATGTTGATACGCTACGGCCAGTTTTCACCATTGTCGTATGCAACTCACTGCAGGTTTGAATGCCGCAGATATTTTCTGTAGTTGTGAGCATTGACATGGTACCTGTAGATTTTGACGAATCTCGTTCGTCTTCTTCATCCTCGACGTGTTGAGTGGTGGGTGTCGTTCAAGTTGTTTGTGGCTGGGGAGCATACAGCAGGAAGCGGAATCCCCAGGTCAGGACCAAGGACTAAAAATGAACAAAACAAACAAAACAAAACAGCTGCCGATAGTTCAGCAGTAAATGTTAGACAACGTTGTCTCATGTAGAGATACAATTCTTAGATCTCTGTGTTTCTGTGTGTGCGTGCCTCTGTGGGTGTGCGTGTGTGTGTGTGTGTGTGTGCGTGTGTGTCACCCCTGCATTCCTCTCTCTCTCTTTCAGCTGCTGCGAGCGAGCATGGCGTCTGTGTGTGTGTGTGTGTGTGTTCTTATCTGTTCCGGAGCCGAGAGGGAGTCAGCTGCCTCCTGTCCACGTGCATCGCCTCTTCCCACTTTGCGTCGTGAGCGATAAGGACAGTCTCTGGACCAATGTCCTGTTTCACCGCATGTAAAACACTCGTTGGGCTGCACATGTGAAAGTCCTTCATTTCGGTTGTCTTGGACGCGTCTTTGGCCCCTACCACGTCGCATTCCTCTTTCGCGCCCCCTCAGCTGGCCCCTACCATAGGGTTGGTTTTTGCCTCCCTCAGCTCCTAGTGTCATCTGTTGGACAGCTTGAAGCATCGCAAGCTGAGCTTTTTCACTCACTTTTTTACTGCGTTTCTCTTTCCTGGCCTGAGTGTCATTATACATTTTGCAAATGTGCCGTGCGTGTTTTATCACCTCATCAAGTCTTGCATCCTCCAGGCCAATCACGGAGCGTTCGGTGGCTGTTTTGATGTCTTGTAACAGCCCGTTCATGAAAGCATTCTTGAGATGTGTTTCCCACACTGACATTGTTGTTCTGTCAACTGGTTCTTGAGGTGCTGGTTGTGGTGATGGTGGTTGTAGAACGCCATCCTGTGGGGAAGGTCGGTAGCACGTGTCCAGGAGGGGACCGCTCGCTCCTGTAAGGCTCCGATAGAGAGTGCGAGGAAAAACAGGGTTACTCAGTGTGTCTGCATCAGTTCCGTCTTTCTTCAAACAAGTCATTTGTTTAAGCATTTGCTTTCTTTCCCTACTTTCACTCTCCTCTTCCCATTTAACCAAACACTTTAGGTTTTTCTCGATAATGTCTAAGTCTTTGACTCGGACTTCCTTCGTACATTTCATCTGTTTCAATTTACCTTCTAAATCCCCTCTTAACATTTTGAGCTTATCGGCGCTCAATGAGCCGTTTTCAGGAAAACCAAACTCCTTTCACCAGTACATGAGGTATTCTAAACACCCGTTTCCATATTTCTGTTGCATCATATCAATTATTGGGCCCGAGGGCTCTGCGCTTTTACCACTTTTTCCACCCATCGTGGATACGTTAGTTATTTATCACGTTTCTTATTCTATCAGTATAGAATTCACATACGATAATTTTACCTTTACAATATAGTCGTCACTATACAGCGTGTGTTTATTCTATCGAAGGAAAACTTTTTGCAAAAAACCTCGTTTGAAATTCACGTTATGTTGTTGGAAACTACGATTCTTGTTTCAAACTTATTTGAAGTTCACGTTAGTTATTTATCACGTTTCTTATTCTATCAGTATAGAATTCACGTACGATAATTTTAACCACGGTCTTACAACAAACCTATATTTTGTCGTAAAAGCGTGTAACAGTGATATGCCAGAAAACGAAAAAGGGAGTTTACATGAACCATTCGTAAAACAAAACCACAAACGTCAAAAACAGTTGTGTTACCCAAATAAAATCAAAAACAATTGTGTTAACCAAATAAAAATGACTACTTGACCATTCATCTGTGTCTGTTAAATCATATGACCTTAGTATAATTTTACCATTACTTTTACAATTGGAATTTTAACTTTCTTACCCGTTTGTAGAAATTAATTCTTTTTCATTGGATCCGCGTGCTGTCCATCAGAAACTCCCTCGGGTCTGCCGGTTCTCCCTCTCTCGTCTAATGAGGTATGAGACAGTGGATTTCTGGGAGAGGCCTTCTCCTCCGGTCAGTCCCTCTGGAGCTCTGATAGACAGTCAGCGAACCCTGCATCGCAGCGCCAAATTGTTGTGGAATATTTCTATGAATACATGGGAGAAGAGTGTTATCATATTTATCAAATCAATGTCAAATGAAACAGAGTCTGGATGAATGATCAAAGTTATAATAGTCAATTTATTTCCGCTTGCAAGCGAAGAGAGCACAGTCCCACAGACACTTTCTCTGTCATCTGTGTGAGGTGCTCTGACCACATAGTCAAATGCATGTACATTTTATACTCTGATAGCCAGCATGCTGTTATCTCGATCGTAAACAAGAATAATCGCAGGAGGACAGAGAGAGAAAACAGTCACAGCAGTTGCTTTCCTTTGAAGCTTAGTATCCTGTCCTTATGATAACCTAAAAGCGCTTTATGGCCCTGTTTACAAATCCCTTTATCAGTCTGCCCCATAATAAACCCTGTTTACCTTCATCCAGATGCTTCCTTTGAAGTCACTGTGACCTGGGTTAAAAGTTAAGTCACAGTATTGCAGAGATAGAAACAAGCCTGTTTTACTATCCCCCATCATAAAAGCCTGTACTTCTAAAGACTACATTCTTTAACCCTAAAACATAAGACTGACATATTTTCCCATAACATCATGTATTCATTTAATGATAATAATGTTTCAGTGATGTCCATTCATGTATTAATGTGATCATACATGCTTTTATAATCACCAATGGTTAAGATGAGTAAATGAGATAGTCTTGGTTTATCTTTGTCAGAGTCAGCTTAGGAAGCAGGATGTAAGGTCAGATGCTGTAACCATGCTCAGTGTTTAGGAGACATCCTGACTGATGTTCCACGAGGAAGACCAGACAGGAACCTTAGAAATAAGAGTTAACTTAAAGAAGTCTGTCATGAACTGTAAGACTACGTAAACAGCTTCATCCAATGATTTACTGATGTTTAGTTGTGACCATATATGGACCAGGAGGTTAAAGATGCTCCTCTTTCCAAGTAAAAAGGTAGAAACAGGAGGAGACAACAAAGAATCACCACTTGGCTTTTTTAGAATTATTTTCAGGCTTCTGGTTTGGAGTCTTTTTGACAAGGCTTATTGGTGATCTGAACTTTTGAGGTTTTTCACTTTTCTTTTATTTACTTTTTACATTATCTGTTTCTGTAACCTTTAATCTTTTTATTGTATAAATCAAATAAAACTGGTGTGTATTTTGTACATTCCAACCAAAGTCCAGTGTTGCTGGTCTCTGAGGGTGTCTGTGTAGTCTCCATGAGGTCAGAGAGCTCTTCTCCTGGGAGAGGCTGACAGCACTGAATGATTGGATATGAATATGAATAACAGACCTGCTACAAGCTGAGCTTAAATGCTGTTCTGATTTACGAACTTGGTTGGCTCAGAAAACCATTTTACTACCTGTCGATAGTGGTTAATTCTTAGTTCAATCCTCTCCAGTCTCACTTGTACCTGAAGAAAGATGGCCACACCAGTCCAATGACTATCATCCTACTTTTAGCAAGACATGGAAAGGTTGCATGTTTTTACCTTTACTCTAGCTGAAAATCAGGTTCCACTGAGATTTGAACTCAGATCACTGGATTCAGAGTCCAGAGTGCTGACCATTACACCATGGAACCTCTAGTACGTTAGCTGTGCAGGGAATAGGACATAGAAGGCATACAACGGTACCAATGACAAAGAAGCTAACAAGACACAGAAACCGTTTCAGGCTAACTTAAAAATGTTCGTAAGCTCAGCAGAGGATTTGGGAAATGACAAGTAAAGAAATAGTTTTGAGAGACTTCCTACAAACAATGAATCCAGCAACATATAGGCCAACTGTATACAAACACATGGTAAGATTACACTGGTTGATAATGTAGAGCAGGGGTGTCAAACTCAAGCCCCACGAACCGAATCCGGCCCGCCACGTCATTTTATTGTGAATACTTTGAAGACTGCTTTAAACGTGACTTTAAAACAGATGAAACACTTCACGTGGGATTGTGCAAACGCACCCTTGAAAGGATTTTCAGATTTGAACAAAGTTATTATAACTTGTGTTTGATATTTGGCTTTGGTATTTTCTTTAATAGTTTGATCTTTGATAGAGTAATGTGGGTTTCTTAACCCTAAATTAAAAGGATTTAAGTTACAACAGAAATGTGCTGAAATATATTTTTACAATTGTATAACTGCAAGTACAATATTTTTACACTTGAACAAACTAATCAAATGCAGAGACAGTTATTTACCAATATGTTACTATCAGTGGCGGCTGGTCAATAGAGGGCCATGGGGCATGGCCCCACCATGAGCCACACAAAAAATAAAAAATAAAAAATAAAAAATTATAATAATCATAAATTATACAAATTGTCAATATTTGTGTTTTTGAACTGTGGAATGTACCCAGTAATGTGTGTAAAATATGATATCTGCGCAAAATATATGCTTTTCCTGCTCGTCCTCTCCGCCTGTGTGCTCTCTGCTCGTGCTCTCTGTCTGTGTGCGCGACACCTCTGAGAACGCGCAGCTAGGGGGGCTTGATCGTTTTGGCCCAAAAGAGACGGGTCTATGAAGCAGTTTAGCCAATTGCTGATTCAAGATATAAATGAGTGACATACAATTTAGCCAATCAGCGCCCTCAAATAGATTCAGCTTGGGGCTAGAACGATCAGGCCCCCCTCGCTGCGCGTTCTCGTCAGGAGAAGTCTCTACGCGCGAGCGCCAGCGCAAGCACTCCTCCAAGACCCGTTTGAGAGGAGAACTTCGGCGGAGATTCTGCAGCCAAAGAGCTGATATCAGATCAGCCTGACCTCACAATCAGATAGCAGACTACATGCGAAGCTTCACTAGCTGTACACCAGACAGGTTTGGCTAGCTGGATGACGTCATGCTAATCATTTATTTAGCTTTTTAAAACAACGGGGACGGATCCAGCACGGACAGTTACGGGAGTGAGGAGGTAAGGAAACATGAGAACACCAGGACACACATGGAGAACTCTGTCAAGCTACATATTCGGCAAAGTGAACATCTTTTCTTCTACATAGCCTCAGTCTCATCTGCTTAACTTGGTCATGGAGGCATCAACATGTAATAGAGATGTTAAATTAACAGTGAAAACTCATCATAGCTTAATTTAACATCAGTATTCATAATTACACTTCATGTTTACTTCTCCTGATCTTTACCTCCTATAACAAGGTCCA
Organism: Ophthalmolycus amberensis; assembly: GCA_024529925.1. Taxonomy (NCBI): domain Eukaryota; kingdom Metazoa; phylum Chordata; class Actinopteri; order Perciformes; family Zoarcidae; genus Ophthalmolycus; species Ophthalmolycus amberensis. Next base: position 167,000 of record JAFEUB010000236.1, on the reverse strand, counting down.
TAGGGGCATCTCAATAAATAAACATGTTATATTATATTATATAAGTGTTATTTACTGATTGTTTTCGTGTTGGAATACATGTTAAATATTTAACTGCCAAGTAATAATGAGTGTTTGATACTTACATTTTTTTTGCATTAAATCATACTGGGATGTTTGCTGAAATTGATAAGATGGCCCTACCTAGAACATTTTCCACCAGCCGCCACTGCATCAGACCATCAGTGAAGACTCGCTATTTCTATAGAGCTTTTGTTAATGATGGTTTCCTGTATTTCTATGTCGGATTCTGCTCGAAATGAGATGTACGTGCAACGGTGACTCATTCCCCGCAGGCTTCAGCGGAGCCTCCAGCAGCAACAAGGAGGAGAGCTAAGCTTCCCAGCAGCAGCTTTGCTTCGCTTCTAATTAACAACGGTAATAACTTTTCCCTGCAAAACCTGCTGCTTCACACTCCAGTCCAGTAGCTGGCGGTAAGGTTTCTCTAAGCGTGTTTGCCAACCGCCAATAAAACCAGAGAAGAAGAACACGGACAGCGCATTTGTTCCGGAAAGCGTGTTTCTCTCCGGAAGAAATATCCATCTGGCGTTGCACTCAAACGGTACTGTACGTACAACTGATTGTTTGTTATTAACGTTAGTGTAACGTAAGTTGTCTTTATATGTTACGCTCGTGAACAGAATTGTTAGCTAGCTTGCTGTGAAGGGTACTTGCGGCCATGAAATTGCTTCATCTTACTGCAATGTTTGAAATTACACGATGTGCATAATGCTCGTGATTAAATGTGATGTTAGCAAATATTTCTGCCCAGCCAGCTAGTGTTAGCTGTTGTGTCTAACGCTATTCTAATTATAACTTAGCGTCTACTTGTACATTCGGTACAATTAACGACATGTAATAATAATGCTGTTGATCATCTGTAAGGTCAGCAAACAATTCGGCTTACTATAACGTTAGTGGTCCGTGCACGAAGTATAATTAATGTTCCATTGTTCACGTTGTGTAATGGATCAGTTTCGGGGTATTGCCTCATCGCATTGGTCTACTTGTGCAAATGTGTTCTGCTGAGTGTGAGTTCGTTGTTCCACAGCCGATGCTGCCTAAACGCGGTTCAAGCTCTAGCTGTGTTATTGTCGCATTGAATGAACACGTGCACTGGTTCAGTGCAGGCTCCACAGAGACACCGCACACATGAAAGCTAAATGAATTCGTGCATTAACTTTATGAGAGAACAACGAGATCTGCTGGTTCTATGACCTCAGTATTTGTATTTGTCAAAGTTTGTCAAAGCACAACAAGTTTCACGCTATTTTGTCATTTAAAATGGTCAATACACTATCGTTGATTAACAGCTTCTGGGTTTCATTAAACAACTTTTAATGAACAGTGAACTGCTCCTCAACAAACTCGCCTTTTCATATTCAGATCCTGTCAGAAAAAATACAGAATTAATCGAATGCTATTTAACAAGCAAGCTGCAATACTAAGGATTAGTAGCCTACTACTTTATAACAGATGACAAAAGATTCAGAAATAAAGTTTGAAGATGGGAAGGAGCTGATTGGCTGGCCTGCAATTCATGTTTCCATGATGCCAGCGGGCAGCAGTGAAGTGTTATACAGTATGTTATCACTGTTGTTAGTAAGTATTGTAATACAGGCTCGTGTTGTAAACAGAAACATGTGCACCCTGTTGCAGACTGCCATATTGAAAACGCTCTTAAAGTGTGTGTTGGCACTGGTGATGAGAGAATGCTGGAAGGTCATGATGATGATGAAGCATTCTGTACACAGCCCAGAGGATCATCCTGCAAAAGGATTTCTATTATTCATTTATTTTATTTTATTTTATGTAGAATAGTTAAAAGTGTAAACAGTAAATCAACCTGAAGGATTTTGCATTGAATAACTTAGTGGCTTCATTTTCATGACAGCAGAGCAATAAAGTCAAAGTTCAGGTTCAATCAACTCTTTCTGCAGTCGGACTCATCACAAGTCTCAACACTACAGCCTGAGACATTCACACAGATAGTTTAAGAAGCCTTTATTTAAATACATGCATTGATAATATAATGAATCATTACATACAAATAGTTCAGTGTTGTGCAGTTTATTTAAGTGGCAGAAATATGACTATCACAGTTATATATTCTGTTAATTATATAATTATTCAATTATTTGTTTATTTATTTAATTTAGCTCTACTTAAATTGCAAACACGTTTGAAAATGCGCAACTTTTACTTTGAAGGCGAGCTGTCTCTGTTTCCAACTCTCCACTTCCTTTACTCAATTTTCATTATTAAAGTTGGATAACTGGAACAAGCTGATGTTTTGGTGCACTGAGTTTCATTGCACGTGTTCATTTAATGCGACAACAGCTGAAGCGTTCAGGCAGCATCGGCTATCGAACAACGAACTCACACTGAGCAACAGACATTTACATGAACACAAGTAGACCAATGAGATGAGGTCATACCCCTAAACTGACATTTGAAGAATGAATTATACTTCGTGCACGGGCCGTTATTGACTGTTTATGGTAACGCTAGAATCTCCGATAATGCCAAATGCCATTAAATATACTTGCAACTGAATAATGGGATTCTTTAGTCTTCATTTCCTATCATTACGTTTAAAACACAGCCTTTTAGGAATCATTGGTGTCTTCTGATATAGAATGCTAGTATTCGTCATATAAATATTTCATGAACCAATTTAGCTGTAGATTCTATGAATATTAGAGTCAGATGGCTAAACAGCATGATAAGGGCTATTAATGACGTTTGACGCCCTGCGCAGAAGACTTGTGTATTGATGTGAAGCTGAATTTTCTCCGTTTTGTGGCTCTAACTTTACTTCAATATGTGGTTGGCAGACATAATGGATGAAGAACCAGAGAGAGCCAAGCGCTGGGAAGGGGGCTATGAGAGGACATGGTAAGACCGTTCAACGAATGAATGTTTCAACTCGAAATGTGTGTTGTTTTTTACACAAACAGTAAAACAAGAACAAAGCAGACACATTTACTAAAACAGGAGCATTCACCATCAATCAATAGAAACGGTTCCAGGGTTGTCTCACTTAAGGGAGTCCTGAATGTAGTCCACCTATGAGGGGCACAATAGGAGACTGCCGTTTTGATGTCCTGTCATGTATTTTGTTCACCACCAGGAAATCCAAAGAAACACATTGCTGCTCTGAAGAAGGCGGTGGGCACCGTGTGTATAGGCGAGCCGTCCCTCTACAACTCTCTCAGCCTGGCCATACAGACCCTCAAGTATGCTCTGCAGTGTTGCAGTCCTCTCATCATTATTTATTATTTTTGAATAGTTCTTATTGTTAGTTGTCATTTCTGTAACATTACTGAATGCTTGTTCCTTGGTCTCTGTATGAAGGCACATGCCCGGACATACGAGTCGGGAGATCCTGATCATCCTCAGCAGCCTCACCACATGTGACCCAGCAAACATCTCTGAGCTGATTAAGGTGAAGACGCCCTTCCTTCGGGGGCGTCGGCCTCTGTTGATATGCAGTTCTGCTGCTAAGCTTACTCGTTACATTTCAACTGAATGAAAATTTGAATCTCTCTCCTGACGTTTCTAGTGTCTCTCATGCTCTAAGAAAAACCTAATCAAATACTGTGATGTATGACCGTGTTCCTCTCTGGCAGACCCTGAAGTCTCTGAAGGTGAGGGTCTCTATAATCGGCCTGTCAGCAGAGGTCAGGGTGTGCACGGTATTGACCAGGGAAACGGGCGGCTCGTACCATGTGATCCTGGATGAGAGTCACTTCAAAGAGCTGCTGATGCTGCACGTCAAACCCCCTCCAGCCAGCTCCTCGTCTGAATGCTCTTTAATACGCATGGGTCAGTGTTCAGAGGCTGTTCACATCTTTCTCCACATGACCTTTGTAGGCGTAAAGATATCACTGTGAGGGCAAGGTGATGCATTTGCTAATTCATTTGAATACGTAGGGATCCAAATGTACAATCTCACTGGTAACACGGTGAAAAGCCTGGTTGTTCTTGAGCGGAAGGCTGGCAACATATTATTACTGTCAACAAATCCCATGCGTTCCATCGTTCCCATCACCATACACTGGAGTAGACTCAGTCGCACGTATGCATCCTGCTTCACTGATATCCACTGAAGCCCAAAATGTGGATCACTGCGGTACTGAAAGTAGTCCCGAACAAATGTACCATGTTCTCCTGTCTGAGTACGGTTTGTTAAAACAATCACGCCGAGCTGTTTTCGGGCATTACTGAATTGCTTCGGATTTGAAATAATTCATTTGAATGTTTGTCTCGTACCCACTTGTCCGTTCAGGTTTCCCTCAGCACACCATTGCCTCTCTGACTGACCAGGATGCCAAGCCTTCATTCAGCATGTCGTAAGTCAAAAGCAGTGCTACTTGAACCTTTCGGCCAGGACTGTTGGCAGCCACCACTCAGGTGAAGTGTGCTCCTGTTGTGTGTCTTCCAGTCATCTGGACAGCAGCAGTGGTGCCGTTCTGTCTCTAGGAGGATACTTCTGTCCGCAATGCCACGCCAAGTACACCGAGCTCCCGGTGGAGTGTAAAGTCTGTGGTATGTGTCATGGGAGGATTCCGTCTGTGTCACTGTACGATTAGAGGAGACTTTGAGTCATCAAAAAAGTACTGTAGTCCTTTTTGCTGCTTAAAAAGTACTTTGTGTTAAAGCCAATAGAAATACTGTAGCTCTGCCCGGTGTGTTGTCTCGAAGGTTTGACTCTGGTGTCGGCGCCCCATCTCGCCAGATCCTTCCATCACCTGTTCCCCCTCCAAGCCTTTACAGAGAGTCCTGCTCAGGAGCTCCACGCAGACAGGTGGCTCTCATGCATTCAAACAGCTATTCACAGACACGGTGCTGCTGTGGAGCTCAACGTGTTGTCATTTGGTTTCAGGTGCTGTCAAGCTTGTCAAGGGGAGCTGAAAGACACGAGTGTAAGTACAGGAGCTGACTGTGCATCTGGATCTGTAGAGGCCATTCAGATGATAGAACAATGTTTTCCACATGTTTAGAAGTTCAGTTTAGTCATCACTAAGTATTTTTCAGCTTGTAAAACATAGTTGTAAAAATACCTTCTTTGAATCTGCAGTCATAAAATGCTAGTTGGTTCAACAACATCTTCATATTCGTCTTCATATTAAGTGTACAAATGGTATACTTGAATAAGTTTATTCATTGTAACTTCAGTCTGTCCATCCATCTGTCTCTGCTCTTTCCCTCTCTGTAGATCTTCACCTGTCCATCATGTCACTGTGTGTTCTGTTTGGAGTGTGATCTCTTCATCCATGACTCGCTGCACTGCTGCCCCTGCTGTATTCACAATCAGAGCAACTCCTGAACCTGAGAGGCTGACGGTTGGACAGAGAATGGAATCAACTCATTGTGAATTGTAGGAGGAAGTGACGCTACAGAGCGCTACCAGAGGTGAGTACGCTGTAACTTTCCCCCAAAGTCTCTTTCACACCGAATGTTCAAGGCGGGAATGTCGCGCAGTTATTCTGCCGCCTCTTTTTGTTTCAAGGCGGACCTTCTTTCATTTTTTTACGTGGGAATCTTTGTGTGAAAGGGTCTTTAGGTCGTACATTAAAGTTTGTATGGTTTAATGTGATGATGTAGTAACGTTGTTACGATCGTAACACTTTCAGAGGCTGAGGTGCCCCTCACAGCCCTGGGGTCGGAGTAGCGGCTCCAAACGAAGGAAGATGGGAGAAAAGATTGGAGAGGACAAGTCCGAGAAAGTCATCAGGTCTGTATGAATAAAACCATCACTAGGGATGGGTGTCGTTCGGGTTTTATTGATCATAGTTCTCTTATTCATTTAGATTATTTTGTGAGAAAAAAAAGTATCAACATTGCTTTATTGTCCTTGTATGTAAAGAAATAGTCTTTCTTCAGCAGCAACACATTTCAAAATCTTTAAAATACATTCACAGCTAACCAATTAGCGACGTGATTAGCTTTCATGTATGAGCCCGTTCTTCTGGTCAAACGCAGCATGGCATCACTAGCGTTACCCGCAGTGGACGAGGACGGACGGCTGCTCCACAAAAGTGATCATTTCTGCAGATTGACATTCTGCTTGTTGGTCACATGTTGTGGTAAACTGCCCGCGTCAACCTGGCACTATTTCAGTTTTAACTGTACTGTATCTCAGGTCATAACACAACTTGTAATTTTCCACCAATAGGGGTCTCTCAGTCAAACAATCGGCGTCTTGAAGTAGTGTGGGACCACAGTTGCCATCACACAGTGCTGCAGGAATGAGTCCTAAAAACAGGATATTAGTTTGGTCTTCCGGTTCGCTCGTTGTTTTTTGAATGGGTTTTTAGTTGGATGCTGAGTTAACTGAGGAGATGTTAACGTTTTCTTCTACAATATGAACTACGTCAGTAAAAACCCTCTGGTGAATTTTAAGCTTTTATTTGTTGTACAAAAGGCGGTTGCTTACAAGAGTCCCCAACATGCTCAATCAGCTGAGAAGGCTGCCGTCAACTGCAAATACAATAGTAGACTATGGCTGTAGAATGATGAAGCATATTTATTAGTGATTCTCATCACAATACAGTTACAAATATAATATGAGGAAAGCAGCAAATTGTTGAAATTAACAAGTGGTATCTAATCTTTTTAGAATTGAGGATATTGAAGCAGAAACCCCGAGCAAGGATCAAGTTTCTGCGCAACAGAAGACAGAACTTCACGTCTCTGAATTGGTGAAGACTGAGGCGTGTATATGCACATTCTTCTTCACATGTTTGTCTACAGACCAGTACAGCAACCTGTTGATGATTCAATTGATCTTGTTTATTTTTAGGGTATGTCCAGTGTGGCTCCTGGAGAGCAAGGAGAGCATATGTTGGACCAACCAGCCACCGTCCTAGCCCAACAAGACCTACAAGAAGATGACGTTACATTAGCACCTCCGACTGAGGAGCCACAAGTAGAAGATAATGCCCCCCAGAATCTGAACAGCATCTCCTGTGACTCACAGATAACAGTTGAGAATGTGGCATCAGAAATTGAGGAAGATTGTCAGAAGGAAGACACTGCAGCGCTGGCTGTCTCTGAAGAAGCTTTGGAGGAAGCTCTGGACAAAGTGGGAGAGGGAACTCAAGTTGGGGTCACTGATGAAAAGTCGGAAGAGAGAGTAACACAACAAGAGCTAAGTCTATCAACACATGCAACATCAGAGAATGGTGAAGCTGGAAAAACCGGAAGAGCCAATGTAAAGGCTGCGACAACTGTAGAGAGTATAACCCCCAGACGGAGATCTACGCGTCACAGCAAGCAAGAAGAGGAGGGAAAGCAGGGAACTACAGCCCAGAAGGCAGGGGTCATTTTGAGAGGAAGAACTATCAAGAACACCCCTCCACCCACACACAAATATACCCGATGTAGACAAAACGTATCTGAAGAATTAGAGAAAGAGGTTGATGAAGTGGCAGAGGAGGAAGACGTCTCTACAACCCAGGTAGTGGAGGAGTCGGATGGAACTGAGGGAGAAGCACAAGAAGAAGAACAAACCTCCATAGAAGAGGATGTAGTCACGGTGGAAGAGTTATTGGAAGAAAAGCAACAGCTGGAAGATGAACAACTGAAAAATGAAGAGAAGATGGAGAAACAACAGGAGCCAGTTGATGAACAAGAAGCAGAGAACGGTGAAGAAGGACCAGTAGTGACAACCAGAACACTGAGACGTGGGAGGGCTTCTACCACTGACACACCGAAAGGAAAATCCAAAAGAAGCCGTAAAAAAATCCAGGAAGAAACGCAAAAGGGAGAGGAGGAATCTACATGTGTCGAGGAAACAGGAGTAGGGGAAGCAGATGTAGAGAAGACTGATGAGGAGATAGAGGAGATAGTAGATAAGGTTAAGGAAGATGCCTCTGAAAATGAGGAGGGTTTAGAGCTAGAAATAGATGATGTGGAGGAAGGAGAAGCTGTGGTGGAGCAAAAACAAGATGCAGTGGAAGATAAAACAGGGCTGGTGTCAGAGCCACGAACTGAAGGGGACGAGGGGAAAGCCCCAGAGGAAGATAAAATAGAGGTGGAGAATGAGGAAGTTGTTACTGTGGAGGGGGGAAAAGGAGAGTCTGAGGAAGGAACAATGATGCTGACTGAAGAGGAAGAGAACGCAGCTGTAGTTTCAGCTGCTGCAGATGATTTAGTACAAGAAGAGACAGATGCACCATTACCTTCACCGGCCACTGACTCAGCTGTACCTCCACCTGTCCAAGATGAGGCAACACCTTCAGCAGAGGAGCAACAGAGTAAGGAACCGGCAACCCAGCTCTCTGATCTCCGAAGAGTGACAGTGGTTTTAGTGGACCTGCAAAAACCCCAACACGACGTCCAGGATGAAACAGCAGCTACAGAGGAGGGTCTCCCTGTACAAAAGACTGCTGCTGAGGCAGAAGAGGAGCAGAGGGAAGAAACAATGAAAGAGGAAGAAACGGTGGCACAGGAGACTGTCTCTGGATCCTCTGTGGGCATAGAAACAACTGAGCTGGAGAAGGTGACAGTGAAAGAGGAACGGTGTGAGTATAAAGTGGAAGCAGTCACAAAACAAGGAACAGAGGAGGGGAGAGATGAGGAGACAGCTGAAGCGGTCGAAGCCACACCAAGAACCAGAGGCAGACCGAGAAAGGAGGCAGCGCTGAAGGAGAGGCTCTCGTTGAAGATGCGTCTGTGGTGGCCGAGGACGAAGCTCCCGCCGTAACAGCAAGCGCATTTAGGAGCAAACAAAAAGCGTCACCTTCCACACCATCTCCAAGATCCAGAAGACAGAAAGATTCCCCCCGAAGATCCGTACGGAAAAGGCCAAAGGTGTGTTACAGGGAAAACAATGAGGGTGAGCGAGATGAGACTGAGGGCAACACTGACGAGGAGGTAAAGGTTACAGCAGCACCAGACGAGGACCAAGGCAACGAGAAAGCTGAGCCTTCTTCTGATACAGATGAAGAGGCAGAGGCAGCGGGGTCAAGCCAAGAGGACGAGGAATATGAGCAGAATACATCCGAGGAAGAGGAGGAACCCATAGGGATTGGAAAGAGAGTTTTAAGAGGGAGGTCAGTTCCTTCAGCAATAATAAGCCCGCAGTCTAAATCCAGACGCCGCAGCGCTAAAGTGTCCAACGAAGAAAGGAGCCCTCGATCAGCTCAGAAGAGAAAAGGTACCGAGGTGACACGCAAATCCAAGCATCTCAGCCGAGTTTAGGATGTTCACAATACCATCATTGACAATGACACAAAAGTGCATGTGTGGAGTCACTGAACTGGGAAAATGCCAAGAAAGCAAAACGATATATATATATTTTCATACTCAATTTTTGAATGCAGGCTCACAAAGTGCTGCGCCCGGTGGAATGCAGGGGGTGCTCGTGACCACAGGGGCCGCTGTGGTAAAGGTCCATGGTCTTGCTTTTAGGGCCACTATTATCGTTCCTCTCTAGCCCCTCATTGTAATCTGACCTGGGGACAGTACCTCTCACCAGCATGTCTCTGTTTACAGAAAACAAAAACCTACGCCACCCTGACCATTATAATGATGTACAAGTCCTTCACAAGTCCTTTCCTTCTCCCAGTTTGTATGTGGACATAAATGATATTAAAGAGTTAAAACAAACCAAGTTTGGTCAAGAAGAGACTGGGTTCATTGAAATTTGCGCACAGAAACAAATGGACAAAGTCGTGCGGGGTCCACACTAGATTTCATTTGAGCGTTCCTTAAGAATTTCCATTTTAACAGAGAATTCTTACAATTGGGGAATTATTATTTTTATATTGTAAAAATGTGAATGTCCAGTTTGCATTGTGTGATGCAACAAATCTCAACTACAGCTTTTGGTATTTTTTTACTCGGCAACATGTCAGGAATCAAATGAATAAGTCTAAATAAGAATAAGTCTCTTACTTTAAATTGGTGAAACGCTCCAATCGCTTTTGACTACAGAGGAACCGGTTATTTTGTATCGCTTGTTTATGTACTTTGATTCAAAAAAAGAATTACCAAAACATGTTCTTGCTTTGCAACTATCAGCAGAACTCAGGTGTTAATATTAACATCTTAACAACACGCTTCTTGTTTTTATTAATGTGATCATTTAGTCTGCTTTATACATCCATGTGAGTTTAAGTGTTGATGTAGTTGTCTGCATCATGTGGAGGATTAGCTGTATGATGTAAAGCTGTGATCTTTCTCTGATGTGTTTGTGCTTATGAGCAGATGCCGTTGAAGTCATTCAAGGTCACTAACTCCATTCTCTTGTCTGTGGACTTTTCTCTGTGAAATGATGTTTCCATGAGCTGAAATTGTGGCAAATAAAGGTTTCTGAAGGTAGCAGTTCGACTTTTGTGCTTATTGGGGATAAACCTTTCTCATTGGATCTTAGTGTTCGATCGAGTCTTACATTTAAATGTTGTCACTGACTACGTTTACATGCACACTCATATTCCACTATTAAAAAGAAGAAACAGTTAATGCCAAGTATTTTTATTGTCTTATAAGATTCATTAAGGCAAATAAAACAAAAGCAGGTTCATGTTTTAGCTTGATCACATTGTTAAGGGTATCCAACATACAATTCGTCAGGTGCTGTATCTCATTGAGCCTCCATCATTATTTCAGGGACAGGCTGTGGGATCAGGTACATGTTGACAGGGATCCACCACAGACCGGACTTCTCCCATTTGGACAACTTTGTAGGTCCCGGAGATGGACGTCCATGTGGTCCCGTTGCTGTAGGTGCGGCTGAGGCGTGCAGTGTAAGGGATGTCTGCCCTGTACTTATACCCCACCACACTGACACCACAGGAGTGGTTTGGTGGGACATTGTGCGTAACAGAAACAGTGTGGGCGATCGACTTGATATAAGTTGTCCCCTCACTTAACTGGAGGGTCGTCTCCGCGCTAATCTCAATGCTTGCGGAGGCAATTATGGGGATTCCAGCAGTGATGGCAGTTTTGACGCCCGCTGTGATAGAAGAGCTGGTGTCCCACCTTTGCTCCTCTTGGATCGTCTTTGAGAGGGAAGCTGTCTGTCTCACTGCCTGGCAGTCCTTGTTGGTGATGGAAGCTTTGTCCATGGTCTCTGGAGGATAAGTGATGGTTTTAACCTCATCAGTCTTGTACTTGACATCAGAGATGTGCTCACTGTAAATATATTTGTTAAAGGTCAGGACCTGGTAGGTCTTGTACCAATACTCATAACCCTTCCAGGGAAGGTAGAAGGCTGGATTTTTAACATCCACCTTTCCAAGACCATACTTGTTCTTCCCAACATAAAGGTCTCTGGAGCAGGTACTGACTGAATTCTGAGGCACTGAACCGTAGGAGTCATCCTTCCATTCCAAAAGTCAAAGTTGTTTTTGTTCACCAGGATCTGAAATGGGGAGCCAAGATAAGCTTTACTGCCAAATGGGTAGTATCCATGTCAGGGTTGTAGAAGCCGGCAATACAGTCATATTGGCAAACATAGTCGATGCGTCCAACATATTCGTTGTAGATTGAAACTGCTCCATCGGGAGAGAGCCGTCAAAGGCCTTCCATTCCAGGTTGGTTTGATACAAGTTTGAATACCGGGCCAACGTGGTCTTGATCTCCACAGGAGTTGGAAGAGCTTGTTCTGTCATTTCGTTATCAGAGATATTAGGAACCCTTTCCTCCAGATTTGGGTTCAGCAGCAGGACTGTATAAAAGCAGGGGAAAAGGCACAGATAGGAACAAAGTTTAAGTATAAACCACATGACATCAGTACTCAATCAAATCGTTTCTCATCCTTTTGAAGCTACTGTAATTCTTTATCGGGCAAAACTAAATCTGGCCGATGGAGAGCAATAAGCAAAACGTTTACCTTCATATAATTTTTAAATCACAATTCAAGGGACGTCAGAGACTCTAATTTCCAGAGAACTTGGATATCTGAAGCAAGAAAAGCCTGCAGTGACTCAACAAAGGCACAAATGTGTTGGCCTCTCGTCCACACGCAAACACAGTTTTAAGTCACTAAAATAGACTTATTTTTTAAAACTTTTAAGGTGTACTTAAAAAAATAATCCTGTATACTTTGTATATGTGTGGACACATAAAACAGAGTTTTTGGGAAACTTCTGAAAACAACAGATGGTTTCATGTAAACAACAACCAGCAAAGATCAGTCAAATGGACCTGAAGTAAACCTTCACAGAGCTTGAAGCAAAGCACCACTCTCCCATTCAGCATCCAGTGTCAACTGTCCCACAGAACTTTGACCGGACGGTCTGGTTGATATGATATTAATGTTTATCATGTCTTTTGCTTGAGGACACTGGTTCCCCACCTTCTCAGAGTTTTCCTGAGCAGGATACTGTTCTTTAAACCACTGAGATGTCTGAATATTTCATATAACTTCCCAATCAACGTTTTCTTGTAAAGTGACGCTAAGCAGGAACTCCACCTCATCGTTCGTCCACATGAGTTAAATTTAGTTTTTACCATGAAACCAAACATCAAGTATGCATAAATAAATACATAATTAGCTGTTGCTTCACTATGGTTTAGTATTTGTTGACATTGCCAAGGGAGAATAAGCTCACTGAGCATGCTCAGAATATTCTTTTATGGTATTTGAGGTATTGTTGACGTAGCCTTTATATATTTATACTGACGTGACTCAAGAAGAAAGCCAACATCGAGGGCTATCATGTCAGTTCGATTTTGAATTACCTTTTTGGGATACCGTAGCAACTGGATTTACACAGTATTGTTATTTTGCACATTGTAGTCTTCTGCTGCTGAGTTTTAAAATGTGATATATTGATGCTTCACGCACCATAAATTGAATCACCACTGAGATTCCTTAAATCCTCAAAACAACAAACCCAACAATTTGCGTGGCATCAAAAAACATGATCTCTGAACTGACCACAAAACCAAAAAGCACATTTGTAATATTAGCAATTTAGATCAATTTAAATAATAATAATGATAATAATAAACAAACAGCTTTTTTTGTTTTCTCCAAATATTAAAACTAATTCCTCCTTTCCCGTCTATGTTCATGTCTTTTTTGCTTCCTACATTTGTGCTAACACAATTCATATCCTCATCAAGTTTTGAACAAATGATGAAACTTGGAAAAGGAGGCGTTTTAATTCTCAAATCAGATTTAGCGACGCTTAACACACCACAGATTTAATCATCGCTGAAATCTTAAATCGTCAACACATCAAACCGAAATGATTTGCATGTCTTGGCTCCACAGCGGCTGAAACACTTGCAACTTAAATCAATTGAAATGAAATCAGTGTTTTCTCACAAGATTAAAATGAACTCTTTGACATCTTTTTTGATGCACACTGAAGCTTTGTCAGTGACTGCGGTGAAGAGGCTGCTATAGTGTGCTGTGTTATGGAATATTCCTATGAACAGGCGGGAGAAGAGTGTTAAAATGTTATCAATTCAATGTCAAAATGAAACAGAGTCTGGATGAATGATCAGAGTTGTAATAGTCAATTTATTTCGCTTGCAAGCAAAAGAGAGCTCTATCCCACAGACACTTCTCCGTCATCTGTGCGAGAGGCTCTGAAAAACATCGTAAATGCATGGACATTTTATACCTGACAAGAATACACCAATACACAAATACACCAATACACAATGGAGACAGACAGCCAGGAGCCTCCTGGTGAAAAGAAATTAAGTCATAGTATGCAGAGACGGAGTAAAACAATGTGAGCCATCAGACACCATAAATATCTAAAGAGGGTCACACCCCTCCTCTAATGCTAAACACAAGGAAATACCGTATGCAAGACCCCTTTGTCTGTCCCCGTCTGGGGAGACAGACAGAATACACAGGAACAAACAGGTAACAAGACTCTTTAACCCTAAAACATGAGACTATGTCATATTTTCCCATAACATTCCACTCTTTTGGTTACAACATAACCACAATTAAACATAGTAAAAAATGTAAAAATACTGACTAGAGTACAAAGGTTAGACTGCCTTTGTCTCATCAGACCCCAGAGGATTATTCTGCCCCTTTCTTGAGGAGTCTGTTCCTAGCTAGATATATGAGCAACACGTTGAGATGTCGGCAAGAAGAGAGTTGTTGTCCTCTTCGTTTCCCTCAAGGCCTGGGAGATGAGTTGCAGACAGTTAGCACAGAACACGCAAGTGTCTGTCGGCCACTGCCCGGTGTGATCCCGTCCTTGAATCACTGCTTGTCCTCCTGCGATGGCATAAAACACGTGGCGAGAGGGATTCTTCCAGCCGTCTTTCTTCCGTGGCATCCACGTCGCGTTGTAGACAGTTAACACAGAACACGCACGTGTCTGTCGGCTAACTGCCCGTTGTGATTTCCGTCCGTGAATCACTGCATCTCATCTGCTGATGGCACTGTTGGTTCTTCTGGTGGTGCCGTTTGGCTGGCACTGGAGGCAGGTGCTTGCTCCCCTGAAGCCTCTCCTGGGTCTGGAACCTTTTTGCAGTGTGACGCGTGGACCCACGTAGCCCTCTCAGCTACTTTGACGGCCGTCTGAGTGACGAGGAGGACCTGGAATGGACCCTGCCAACGTCGTGAGCTCCAGTGCTTCCTTCTGAAGTCTTTCACGACCACGAAATCCCCAGGCTGCAGCTTATGGAGAGGTCCTTCAGCTGGCCTCGGAAGAGCTGCAGACACCTGTTGTCTTATGTTAGATAGAGCAAAGGACAACTGTGCACAATATGTTAACATTTTATGTTCGCATAAGGCGGTTGAGGGAAGTGGCGATCCTGGTGCTTCTGTTCCTACATGAGGAGGAAAACCAAACAGTATCTCAAAAGGACTCAGATTGCATCGTGTTCGCTTTCTCATTCTCATGTACATCAGAACTAGAGGCAGTGCTTTTGTCCAAGACAGACCTGTGTCAGCACAACATTTTGCTAACTTGGTCTTAAGTGTACCATTTTCTCGTTCCACAGCGCCACCACTGGCTGGATGGTAAGCACAGTGTGTTCTTAAGTCGATACCCAAGTATGCGCTTAGCTCTGTAATGGCCTGGTTTACAAAATGAGAACCATTGTCACTTGATATTTTAGTAGGAATGCCCCAACGAGGAATGATTTCAGAAATCAAAGCTTTCGCGACTGTGGTAGCAGTTTGTTTACTCGATGGAA
Organism: Ophthalmolycus amberensis; assembly: GCA_024529925.1. Classification (NCBI taxonomy): domain Eukaryota; kingdom Metazoa; phylum Chordata; class Actinopteri; order Perciformes; family Zoarcidae; genus Ophthalmolycus; species Ophthalmolycus amberensis. The sequence continues at coordinate 151,829 of JAFEUB010000236.1, read as the reverse complement.
AAACTTCAACCCACTTTGACCACATGTCTACCATCACAAGACAGTGTTTCTTACCTTCCGATGGAGAGAGCTCAACAAAATCCATCATAATGTGCTCAAAAGGGCGTGTCGGAGGCGGATGTGCAGCCTGGCCGGACACTATCACAGGCCTGCCTACATTGTGGGTGGAGCAGGTTACACATGCAGAACAGAATTTTTGTGCACATGCTGTGAATCCCTTTGTGAACCATGTCTCATTTAATGCACTCAACATCCCCCCTTTTGATACATGGTCTAACCCATGTGTCAACTTAGCATAATGGCTGAAATAATGCTTAGGCAGACACGGTTTAGCATCGGGCCCTGACCAGAGTCCATCAGTGTGTGTGCATCCCGATGCCGCCCACAACCTACGCTCTTCCGGAGTGGACAACGTCTGCATAGCTATAAGAGAAGACGGAGCTGCGACAGATGAGGACATGAGAGCAGAGGAAGTGGGGACAGGAAATCGAGCAGCCGCTTTTGCCGCAGCGTCTGCGCGTGCATTCCCTGTTGAAATGACGTCCGTGTGCCCTGTATGAGCAGCACATTTGCAAACAGCAATTACTGTTGGCAACAAGATGGCTTCTAACAGTTCAGCAATGAGAGTGTGATGCAAAACAGGTTTCCCATCAGACTTAAGGAACTTTCTGTGTTTCCACAGACTCCCAAAATCGTGAATTACTCCGAATGCATAACGAGAGTCAGTGTGAACTGTAACAGTTTTACCTTCAGCTAGTCTGCATGCTTCAGTGAGCGCGATGAGCTCAGCTGCCTGGGCTGAAAGATGACATGGCAGAGGACCTGAACGCAGCACTTCTGAGTCCGAAACAACAGCAAAACCCACAAGATTAGTACCAGTGTGATCGCGGGAGGCAGACCCATCAACATACATTACCATGTCGCTGTTGAGCAGTGGAGTGTCCATCAAGTCAGGACGAGGAGTGCACCGAGCTTGGAGCTCAGCTAAACAGTTGTGCTCCTCTCCGTCAGATTTTAGAAAACTGTCTGTGTTCCCATAATGCGCCTAAATCATATCTGGAGCCAGTGAATATAGTCACAGTGTTACCCTCTGCGAGTTTGCAGGCTTCAATGAATACGATAAGCTCTGCTGTAACCTAATTTAGCGTAACAATGGAAGAGACTACATAGCAATCTACATAGCAATCTACATAGCAATCTACATAGCAATCTATCTAAGCTAAGCCATACATAATTTTATAATAATTGAATATCATAAGTGAGAAATATTTCCGTAGACACACCGAACCTAAAAGAAAAAAAAAATCGCCTACACAGTCACATCAGCTTCAGCATTTCCTGTTGAAATGGGATCAAAAGCGTTAGTGGGAGTGTCGGTGAGGTCAGGTCTCTGTATGCAGACCTGTTGAACAGAAACTACATAGTTAATCAGCCTTCCATCTGCTGGAGGAGAAAAGAGTGTTGGGATTAAGGGTAGTACATGTTTCAAAGTAGTGTTAGGCAAATCTATTGTATTCATTTGCTCTAATCTGTAAAAAAAAGCATAAGGAAACATGTCGCAATATCACGTGCAACAGCATGCAGACAGAGGAGGTCCTGGTGCTGTGAGGTCTAACCTAGTAGAGTAACCAGGCCTTTGTCTTCCCCCATGTTCCTGAGTCTAACCTAATGTCATGTAACCGTCTCTCAGGTCAACGTATTGTATGACCAGTGTGTCAAGTTCAGATAGTCCAAGTGTCGGAGCTGATAGTAATGCGTCCTCTATGTCATTAAAAACAGCAGTCAAGTAATCAGTCTGGGTCAGTTCGTCTTGCGCATAAAGATATTACCATGAATCATGGAAGCGAAGGACACCTGGGTCCAGGTAGAGACTCTTCCTTTATGAGGAAGCAAAAATAAAAATTTACTGTCCTTGTGCACAGGTACAGGGAAACTTAAAAAAAAATCATCACACTATATTATTATACAACCTTCAATAAAAAACTCAAAAACAGGTGTAATACTTTCAATAGCCTCTCATTTGAGACAGCTCAGCGATGTCGACAGATGGAACATTTCAACCGTGTGTGTGTGTCCCCTCTTTCAGCTGCTGCGAGCGAGCATGGTGTCTGTGTGTGTGTGTCACCCCTGCATTCCTCTTGGACATCAACTTATTTGTATCTGCTTTACCTCCTTCTCTGCTCCAAGCACGTTTTGAGTTGATCAAATTTTAATCGTAGGTTAAAACTCATTCTATGACTTTTATCATTCCCAAATGTTTCACTTTTATTTCTAAGTCTTTGACTCGGTCTTTCTTCGTACATTTAATCTGTTTCAATTTACCTTCTAAATCCCCTCTTACATTTTGAGCTTAGCAGCGCTCAAATGAGCCGTTTTCAGGAAAACAAAAACTCCCTTGTCCAGTACGTGAGGCATTCTAAACACCCGTTTCCATATTTCTGTCACATCGTATCAATTATTGGGCCCGAGGGCTCTACGCTTTTACCATTTTTCCCACCCATCTTTTCAGGCGTGGACACGTTAACGTTACCCTTACAATATAGTCGTCACTATACAGCGTATGTTTTATTCTATCAAAGGAAAACTTTTTGCAAAAACCTCGTTTGAAACTCACGCTATGTTGGAAAATCACGAATACCTTATTTCAAACTTATTTGAAACTCACGCTATGTTGGAAAATCACGAATACCTTATTTCAAATGTTATTTGAAGTTCACGTTAGTTATTTAATTTTAACCACGGTCTTACAACAAACCAATTGTAGTCAAGCGATCTGTTGTTACGATCTCAAAATGTTTTTATTCTGAGTTAAATCATCACCGTATAACACAATCCTACTTTCTACGTAAAAGCGTGCAAATAGTGATACGTCAGAAAACGAAAAAAGAGTTTACATGAACCATTCGTAAAACAAAACCACAAACGTTAAAAATAGTTGTGTTACCCAAATAAACCCAAAAAAAAACAATTGTATTACCCAAATAAAAATGACTACTTGACCACCCATCTGTGTCTGCTAAATCATATGACCTTAGTATAATTTTACCATTACTTTTACAATTGGAATTTCAACTTTCTTACCCGCCTGTAGAAATTAATTCTTTTCCGTTGGATCTCGCGTGCCCGTCAATCAGAAGCTCCCGTAGGTCTGGCGGTTCTCTCTCTCTTGGCTAATGAGGTATGAGACAGAAAAACGTCAGTTTTTGGATTTCTGGGAGAGGCCTTCTCCTCCGGTCAAGTCCCTCTGGAGCTCTGATGGACGGTCAGCGAACCTGTTCCGTAGACGCCAAATTGTTATGGAATATTCCTATGAACAGGCGGGAGAAGAGTGTTAAAATGTTATCAATTCAATGTCAAAATGAAACAGAGTCTGGATGAATGATCAGAGTTGTAATAGTCAATTTATTTCGCTTGCAAGCAAAAGAGAGCTCTATCCCACAGACACTTCTCCGTCATCTGTGCGAGAGGCTCTGAAAAACATCGTAAATGCATGGACATTTTATACCTGACAAGAATACACCAATACACAAATACACCAATACACAATGGAGACAGACAGCCAGGAGCCTCCTGGTGAAAAGAAATTAAGTCATAGTATGCAGAGACGGAGTAAAACAATGTGAGCCATCAGACACCATAAATATCTAAAGAGGGTCACACCCCTCCTCTAATGCTAAACACAAGGAAATACCGTATGCAAGACCCCTTTGTCTGTCCCCGTCTGGGGAGACAGACAGAATACACAGGAACAAACAGGTAACAAGACTCTTTAACCCTAAAACATGAGACTATGTCATATTTTCCCATAACAGCTGATATGGAGATGGGCGGGGAAATCTCAGGTGATTTTAGTTTAATATTCAAACATGTTGCTCTAGTTTGTTTGTAGTTCTTCTCCCTGGGTGTCTAATAGATTAGATTAGATTAGATTAGAAAACTTTATTAATCCCCAGTGGGGAAACTCATTTGCCACCCAGAAACTCATACAGATGACACAGTCCACAGTGCACAACAGACAAAAACACATTACAAAGGATAAATAACACCAGACAATGCCATATAAAACATGATCGACATCAGAAAGTCAGATTAAAAAAATGGGACTGCTGCTGGAACGAAAGACCATCTTAGTGGTTCAGTAGAACACTGGGGCGTCCTGAGTCTCTCACTCAATGAGCTTCGGAGTCCATTGAAGACACCGTGTAGTGGACGGCCTTCAAACAAGACAATTGTTTTTAACTTGGCCCTTGTTCGCTTTTCAACAGTGACTTCTAGTGAGTCTGGGCTAAGACCAATCACTGAGCCAGCCTTTCCGATCATCTTATTGATCCTGTTTCTATCATCCGCAGTGATACCCCCCCCCCCCCCCCCCCCCCAGCAGAGCACAGCATAAAAAAGAACACTAGCCAAGATCCCCTGATAGGAAACATGAAGAAGCTTCCTGCTGATGTCAAATGATCTGAGCTTCCTCAGGAAGAAGAGTCTTGACTGAGCCTTTTTAAATACAGCATCAGTGTTCTTCTTCCAGTTTGATTTACTGTCATGTTACAGTCAACTGAACCAGTGAAAAACAATTGCTGTCAGAAGTGGGATTCGAACCCACGCCTCCAGTGAAAACTGCGACCTGAACACAGCGCCTTGGACCGCTCGGCCATCCTGACTGAAAATAAACTAAATTCAATGGAAATGATCATAAATATCATAATATAGTCCATTAAAAACGTAATGAGATCGTAAATTATTTGTATACTATGCCATGATGTCTCATGTCTCAACTTTTGCCGCAGTGCAGCGTCTTCCATTGAGGCGCTGCGTATACCATTCATGCAAGTGCACATTTTCCTCGTAGATTACTTTGTAATATTAAGTCCATATTTCTACTGTTTACCTCGCAACCATAGGATTTGGATTTGACAAAACATAAAACAGTTGCTGCAATGATACGTTTCCAGAGTTGAAAAATCAGGTGTGTGAGTACTCTAAAATAGTTTGCTTTGTTTTGCCATCTAATGAGCCTTTAAGTGCATTAATATGTTCCGCAAACACGACGTCTTGAATCAGTATTCATTGCCGTTGACCCCACTAACACAGCCCCTTGTGTTTTTTTAACACACAAATGGTTGGACACAGCCCCCATCTGACGTCGAAAAGCTGTGGGTGGATGGGGTTTCCAAAGCTCGTCGACCATCCAACAAGCACCTGTTGCCCTCCCGTCAGTGTATGATGGCGCACCAAAGAACGGCAGTAGACACCTTGAATACAGTTTAAACAAATGTTTTATTGAGGGTGCCTGTTCTCTACGTTACACTCTTCTCTTGCTGTTCTTCTTCTGAGAAACTTTACAAGGAAGCGTGAATACCATGCACAGACAACCCCCTAGTGGTGAGATGGCGACACCTGCTGGCCGTTTTAACTATAACAAACATTACAATATAAAATGAGTTAGTCAAAAATCCATTAATCTCACACACCTCTGATGGTTACATTGCGGTTACCAGACAACCCTCTTAACCCAGTTTGCCACGGTTGTACCTGAAGCAAGATGGCCACACCAGTCCAATGACTGTCATCCTACTTTTACCGAGATGTGGAAAGGTTGCATTGTTTGGCCTTTAGTCTACCTTAAAAACAGGTTCCACTGAGATTTGAACTCAGATCACTGGATTCATACATTGGATGGCACAGACATGGAGGTGACGCAGAGTTTTATAGTTTTGGGACAGCAGGGCTGCACCAAAGTGAGCCCTTGGATACTGACAGTGATATAATTAAATAGATAATATGTCAAATATAATATGAAATACTTTTATTGTTTACTTTTTGAATATTCTAATGTCAAAGTTCCAGCCAGAGAGCAAGATTCAGCATTTTTGTCTAACTTTAAAGTGGAATATAAAAATGTGCACAGTAAAAGTACTTGATAATATCATGCTGCACATGAGAAACCTTCAGCAATGGTTTGCACGGCTGCGGTTACATAGGATTCGGGGTATTTTGGCGAGGTGGTATATCCTGGGGTGCAACCAGGGGATGAGCCACCTGTGTCTCCCGGCCCCTGTTGTCGACACATATCAGAATGCACACGTCTCCTCCCCTCAGAGGGATTACGTGACTCGTTTGTGGACTGATGCAAGATCGAGGGCCTCGCTCCTCCTTCCTGCTCTCTTGGGGATATCTTGTCTTTCCTGCAGGTTGTTTTTGACAGTGGTCGTGTTGTATCCACCTTGGGGGTGTTTGCTGCAGGAATTACAGTTTGTGTTCTACATTCGGTCAAATTTCGCAGTATGCAAGCCAGCATGCTGGCTATTCTGACCCACAATCCTTTGCACAGCAGATATATGAGCAAGAGGGTCAAAGTTCAAGGTGTCATGTGATGAGGAAGCAGTATGTCCCAGTTGAATGCATACTGCATGCATCAGTATGTAGTTTGTAAGGAAGCTGCAGTATGTCCTAAAAGTAAAAAGAAAGAGTAAATGATTTAGAATGCAGCTTCAGACTGATACGTGGGTAAGTTGTCCCGCCCCAACAGGTTCAACCAGATCCACAAAGTGGAGTTAAGAATAGAAACACTCTCAGGTCAGACTCTGTTGTCTTAGTGAATGTATTTATTCAAGATAAACTCTACACAACATTTGCTGCAAAGGTTTCTGCTTGATCATCGGTTCCCTACAAGTCGACATATACAAGAAGACAAGGAGACAAAGATGGGCGTGCATGGATCCTCTAAACTATCTGGTCCAAACAACACAATCCAGTCTGTGGTCAAAGCAACTCTTTACAAGTTGGAATGATTTCTCCACAGATGCTGAGTTTGATCCTGAAAGACTCTTGTTTGAGCTGTGAGGAGGTTTGTGTTCACAATGACATTTGATCTTGTGAACGCAGCTCAGACTGAGACTCAATCCAACCAGTCAGACTGCATACTTTGATGGTGACGTGAGGACACTCACTCTCTCTGATGAAGCATAACAAGCTGCGTCACTTCACTTCGTCTGCTGGAAGTTGAAGTTGAAGTGAAGCACGAAGCTCCTTTTCTACACAGACCTGCTGAGGACAGAAGAGAGCTGCACACGGATGAAGTTCATGCTAAAAGTTCAGTAAGTGGAGCTGTGATTGGTTGAAATGACGTCATTGATTGTCGTGAACGTGTGATTGTTTAAAGCGAAAGTTACGAATGTAACTACGGTTCTATGAATCCTGGATGACCGCCAGAGGCAGTGCTTCACACTGGATATCTTCCGTCTCGCGCATGCGCAGGTCGAATATTTATATCAACAAAGTCACGTGTGACCTCGGATGACCCCCGTCGTCTATAAGTTCCGGTGTCATCCTGAGCTCAGTCCTATGGAATCTTCTCGCGAGTTCACGGGATTCCGAGTGACCAAGCACTCTGGCGGTCATCCAGGATTCATAGAACCGTAGTTACATTCGTAACTTTCGTTCTATTTCATCCTTACTGACCGCCAGAGGCAGTGCTTTACACTGGATGACTTATACCAAAAGAGTCACGAGGAAGCACAGTAACTACCTCGTATAGCTCCGGCAGAGAAAATTGGCCAAAGAACCCTCCCCAGTGGGTGAGGTGTGGCAACGTTAACTCTGTAGTGTTTGGTGAATGTGCTCGGTGATGCCCATGAGGCCGCAGCACATATATCCTCCACAGGCACACCACTCAGGCTTGCCCTTGGTGTGGAGAAACTCCTGGTAGTGACCCTTCACCCCGGATGGCCGAGCGCAGCCGCTCGCCTTGTATGTATAGGCAATGGCCTCCACTATCCAGTGGGACAGGTGCTGTTTTTTTAAAAGGAGCACAGCCCTTCTTAGGCTCACCATAACTGACTATGCAGGCGGTGGCTTCCACATAAGCTCTGAGGGCCCAGCAGCCTTGACCTCTCCTCTCCCAATGGGGGGGGGGGGGGGGGGGGGGGCAACTTTGCCAGCTGGATAGGCCGGTTTATATTTGAACGTATCCACACCCTTGGGAGAAACACTGCATTAGGCCAGAAAGTGACACCCAAGCCATCTGAGTTCCACCTCAGACATGATTCTTCCACTGACAGGGCATGCAGCTCGCCCCCATATTGAGCTGAATTGACGGCAAGGAGAAAACCGTTTTGCCGATAGCCATCTCGGCTCCGCCTGTGCCAGGGGTTCAAAAGGAGACAAGCATAAGGTGTCCAGTACCAAGGGTAGGTCCCATGCAGGGGAGACCGGCCCTTATCTAGGAGGGACTGTAGAAACTCAGTACAGCAGGCACGGGGCGCTGTACTGGGACCTTGTTCTAAGCCGCACACCAGTCAGAACAGCTTCCACCTGCTCTTTGTACTGCAGGCAGGTAGACCGCGCACTGGCATTCACAATAGTCAGTCAGACTGATTCTATGCAGCCACTCAGCATCCGGTCGGGCACTCCCGTGACCCATAGTTGAAGGCGGCAGGGATTGGAATGCCAAATCCGCCCCTCTAGTTGCGACAGGAGATCCCTCCTGTCGGGGAAGAACTCTGACAAGCTTATAGCAAAATCAGAGGGAATGGTGGAAAGGCATAAGAAGATCCTCTGGCCACGTGTGAGCCAGGGCATCTTGACCCAGAGGGCTGGTCCTCTCCGTCAGGGAGACCCAGTGGGGGCAGTGGGTCGACACGGCTGGATGCAGCCGCCACTCTCACGGTGGAGGCTTGTGACGGAACAGGAAAACCACAACCTGGTTCCGTTCTCCTGGTGGGTACATTGCCCACAGGCTGGTCAGGCGAGGGGCCTCCCAAGTCAGAAGGCCACGGTGATCCCCGTAGCAACTTCTGCAGATCTGGTGCCCCATTGATAGTTCATGGGAAATCACAGCAGAGGTGCTGTCCACCGGACAAGCACATGCTTTCCCTTCAATATGGAAGGAAGTGCTCGAGCGCTAGCTCTAGAACCTGGACCTGCCCCTGCGGTCTTTCAGCAGACAACTGCCCCCAGGCTGTCCTGTTCTGTCACACTGCACCCCGCCTTGAGAGGCAGGTATCTGTTGTGACCATCTCCTGGTGGAATGGAACCGAGCCCCTGGGGGGGGGGAGAGGTTGTGGGGGTTGTTGTCCACATGCTGGGGCGACAGACAGGCCCTCATAGGGCCATACTAATGAAGGTTATGCTCTGAGAAGGGCTCAGGTAGCTCCTCTCCATGTTCACCTTGAGGCCCACCGGGCCACGTGAGAGAAGGCGAGCAGACGTAGGTAGGGTTGTATAGGTAGCGGTCCGGCCTCTCAGCAGGACGCCGAGGCCTGTGGCGGCTACTAGGATAAGCTGGAGGCTGAGAAAACGGCCTTGTGGGGCCAAAGTGGGACCCCTAGGTCTGGGGGTGCAGGCATGTCCCTGCAAAGACCAGAGAACTGCTGCCTGGTCTGGCTAGCTCTAACAGTTCGCTGAAGCGCCCGTATAGCAGCTGACTCAACCAGCTCACCAGGTTCCACTGGGACAGTACGGAGGGTCCTCCTACCTGTCTCAGATAGGGGTGACTGCGCCAGCCAAACCTGGCGGCGAGTCTGAACCAGGGTGGACATCCTACGTCCAAGTTCCCTCGACATGAGCGCAAACGCCTGCAATGAAGCATCACTGAGCGGAAGCGTCGAAGTAGCCTGCTGCAGAGAATCTGCGAGGGAAAGCATGAGGTGGGAGAGGGAGTTGTCGATACGGTGCACAGCGCTGCTGTGTCATAAGCCCTGGATAGCAGGTCATCTTTGACCCGACATTGGGTCGAGGGCACCTGGCATCGGGCCTCAGAGTCTCCTCAGGGGAAACTATGATGGACGCAATTGTCGTCTAACTGGCTGGCATACGTGCAAGGCCAGATTTGCCACCTCCTGCATGGTCTGATGTAAGGCGGGAGAGAGCCCTGGTGTCTCCAGCATGCATGCAACTCCCTCAGATATTCCTCGGAGGGATGAACAGAAAAGGTGGTGAGGGCGAGAAGGCGCCTGAAGAAGGCACTCACAGGTGGATGTTCCAGCTGCTGTGTATGCCAGGCGTGCAAGCGCCATACAAATGACCAGGGTAGGTTGGGCTGGATTCAGCTGCCCTGACAGGGGGAGGTAGACTTCACGCATCAGGTGTTCCACTTCGGCCAGCCTAGCAGACCTTACTGCTCAAGGCGTGATGCCGCAGGTCCTGCCTGGGTTCTCCGAGAGGCCCTGCCTCAGAAGCTCGAGGCTAAGGCAAGAGGTCAGGGCCGTCCTCAGGCTGAAGAGGAGCTATACAGGTCCTACAGCCGGGAGAGTTTAACATGGCCGCGATTCTGGTGGAACCCTTGTCCCACTAGTTGATGCGGAATTCCAAATCAGTCTGAGCGGGAGCGCTCTGCTGAATGTCGAGAGAACAGGCAGGGGGCAGTCAGAGGAGAGTGATCCTTCGAACACTCTTCACTTGGCCAGCCGCTGCGGATATTGGTGACCCACCAGTTAGCCTGAGCGAGAGCACTCTGCCACTGTGGAAACAGGTCAGGCAAAGTCCTTATAGTGAGAGGGGAGCGAGGACACTCTCTTCACTAAGCTAGTTGCTGCAGATATTGGTGTCCCACCAGTTAGCTTGAGCACTCTGCTACTGTGAAAAACGGACAAAAAAGAACACAGTCCGTACAGTGAGAGGGGAGCGAGGACACTCTCTTCACTAGGATAGTTGCTGCAGATATTGGTGTCCCACCAGTTAGCTTGAGCGAGAGCACTCTGCCACTGTGGAAACAGGTCAGGAAAACAGTCCTTATAGTGAGAGGGGAGCGAGGACACTCTCTTCACTAGGATAGTTGCTGCAGATATTGGTGTCCCACCAGTTAGCTTGAGCGAGAGCACTCTGCTACTGTGAAAAACGGACAAAAAAAGAACAGTCCTTACAGTGAGAGGGGAGCGAGGACACTCTCTTCACTTGGACAGTTGCTGTAACTCTTGGTGTGCTACCAGTTAGCCTGAGCGAGGGCACTCTGCTAACTGATATCCGCGACTGATATGGCCATAATGTTTACAACAATCAATGGACACAATTAGAGTATTAGCTTAGTCTAGTTAGCCGGAGCGAAACGCTCTGCTAACTGATATGGTGTAGTGTTTACAGCAATCAATGGACACAATCCAGCATTAACTTAGTCTCGACAGCCGTAATGCGTAAAAGCATTAATGGGCACAACCTCAATGTTGATTTAGTATAACTAGCATTCACCGAGTTAGCCTGAGCGAGCACACTCTGCTAACTGTGATAGTTGTAATGCTACAAAGTTGATGGCCACAGCCCCAGTATCAGCTTTGTTTAGCTAGTTTCCCACTGAGTTAACCTGAGCGGGGACGCTCTGTTAACTGTGACAGCCGTAAGGATACAAAGTTGATGGACACAGCCCCAGTATCAGCTTTGTTTAGCTAGCTTCCCACTGAGTTAACCTGAGCGGGGACGCTCTGTTAACTGTGACGGCCGTAAGGTTTACAAAGTTGATGGACGCAGTCCCAGCTAGCATCTCACCAAGTTAGCCTGAGTGAAGACACTGCTAACTGCGAATTACGTCAGATGTAAAGATTAAATCTCAATGGACACAACACCAATGCCGATCTAGTGTCTCACCAAGTTTGCCTGAGCAGGAACACTCTGCCAACTGTGATAGCCGTAACACTGTGAAGGGCGGGCCGACAGCGTAATTCCACGCTCTCGTTAGCGCGCCACTCAATTAACTAGAGCGGAAGCGCTCTGCCAACCGTGGAACAAACAACTGTTATAGAAAACAATGTTAATCGATCTTACCGATTGCTGTCATCACGACTTAGGTGGCCCTTATCAGACTGGTGACGACCGATGATAGGGGCGTCCACCAGTCCGGGGCTCGATGTCCGAACGGCGAACACACCGTTCCCTCCGAAGAGGGACAGCTCGTCGCAGCCTTTGGAGGGCGAGAGAACCGCAACTCCGACCGGTGGTCACAAGGCTACAGCGACGAGCTCTAATATGTCTTGATCGTAGACACATCCTTGTTTATGCTACCATGGTAGCTAACCTGCGTAGCGAGAAGATGAAAAAGGACTGAGCTCAGGATGACACCGGAACTTATAGACGACGGGGGTCATCCGAGGTCACACGTGACTTTGTTGATATAAATATTCGACCTGCGCATGCGCGAGACGGAAGATATCCAGTGTGAAGCACTGCCTCTGGCGGTCAGTAAGGATGAAATAGAAACAACTACACCTGGATATTATTGAGCAGAATTAGATCTTAAATACAGAAGAGAAAACTCATATATTCACTGACCTCTGCACCGCCAACTGCACTTCCAATCAATCAATCAATAAGGGATGAAAGAGAAGGCCAATATGGTGTCGGATAAACTCTGCAGTTTGTGAGGGTAAACTCGAATTAGTGTAATTAACTGAAAGCACCTGTGCAGGTAAACCAAGAATGTGTAGTGAGAGACTCTGAAGACCAAACCTCATCTTGAAGATTTATTCACTGAAATAAATACTTCATTGTCGATTGTTTTGTCTTGTTTTTTTGTTAATTAATATTATTATTATTATTAATAATAATAATAATAATAATAGTGTTGATGTTGTTATTACTAGTATTATTCGTATTGTTATTACTATTACTATTATTAATATTATTAATATTATTAATATTATAATTAGTATTAGTACATTAGTACATTTTAATACATTAGAGTTGAAATATACTTTTGAACCGCTTTTTTTCCAGTGGTGCAATCAATGTAGCTAAGTACTCAAGTACTGTACTTATGAGATACTTGTACTTTACTCGAGTATTTATTTTTTGTGCTCCTTTACAGAACTACTTCTAGTCCACTATCTATAGCTACTTATCAGATTCAGATTATTAATACTAAATATAATCAACAAATAAAGGGATGATGTATTTGTTTGGACATGAACCCCAGCGTGACAAACTATAACATTAAAGTTATGAACACATTCATGCATCAGTAGTTATAAATTATTCATATTTGTTTGATGAAAATGGCCAAAATGAATACTTTTACTTTTGGTACTTGTATATTTTGATACTAGTACTTTTACTTAAGAGTTTGAATGCAGGACTTTTACTTGTAACAGAGTATTACTACGCTGTTTATAGCTAGTTTTACTTCAGTAAAAGATCCGAGTACTTCTTCCACCGCTGCTTTTTTTCAGGACACATTTTGTTTCCCAGAAAACTACAAATGATTTTGATATTTCAGAAGTAAACGTTAGTCAGAACTCAACAGCACCATCTTTAGTCCATGTGCATACACTTTATATATATATACAGTATATATATAAATATGTATATATATATATAGATAATCTCACCATCAACATTAAGATAATAATGAATGAAAAGAAGCTGCTGCTGAATGTTAAACGTCTGATTTTAAGGTTTTGACTCTGCAAAAAGAGCAGTTTTGCTGCCATCTGCAGAGCATCTCTGCTGAAGTCATAATAATAATAATAATGATGTTGTGCAGAGCGTCCTCTTCTGCTGGAGGAAGAGAATCACAAAAGTAAAATAATGGGAATACTTTTCAACACCTGCATGATTGAACTGAAACTTACTCCTTTTATTGTAATTTTAAGATATTTAGTCGAAAAAACACAATCTTCACTCTTTAAACAAGTGTGTATGATTGCAGACATAAGCTACACTGATTCCTTTAAACCCCCAAATTCTCAGAAATATTACAGAGGACATGTACATCAGCGACCTCGATGGTAGCAGCAGTACACGTATGGATATATATATATATATATATATATATATATATATATATATAGATACTCTATGTGGTGCTGTGAGCTACAGTATTTAATGTGAAACAGGACACAGAAGGATAGAACACTGATTATTATTTTCACCACTTCACTTCACACAACCCTTTTACCAGCCACACGTATACAATGAGTCCCAGTAGGACAACGTAAGGTTCCTGTTTGAAGCTGATATCTATGCTCTCTTCAAAGCCTAAAGACTCCACGGACAAAACAAGTTATTTAATCTCTCAGGACACTGAACTACCTCTGCCTCTTCATGTTAGTTAGTCTGTGTTACTGTGTGACTTTGGTGAATCCAAACTAACCCTTTAAAACACCAAAGTCACAAAATAACACAAAACTAACCGATCAATGCAGAGGTCGGTCTCGCGCCATTTTGTGGTCTCGTGATATCTTCACGTGCAGACTCCAGTTTGATAGTTTGAAGCTTTCTTCAACGTGTAGTCCCACGTGACAGAGCCACGTTTTACATTACATCATACTTTGTCTGGAGCTGTTCTCTCACCTCTACCCCCCCCCCCCCCTCCCACTCTCTCTCTCTCTCTGTCTCTCTCTCTCTGTCTCTCGCTCTCTCTCTCTCTTTCTCTCTCTCACTCTCTCTCTCTCTCTGTCTCTCTCTCTCTGTCTCTCGCTCTCTCTCTCTCTTTCTCTCTCTCACTCTCTCTCTCTCTCTCTATCTCTCTCTCTCTCTCTCTCTCTCTCTCTCTCTCTCTCTCTGTCTCTCTCTCTCTGTCTCTCGCTCTCTCTCTCTCTCTCTCTCTCTCTCTCTTTCTCTCTCTCACTCTCTCTCTCTCTCTCTCTCTCTCTCTCTCTCTCTGTCTCTCTCTCTCTGTCTCTCGCTCTCTCTCTCTCTCTCTCTCTCTCTCTCTCTCTTTCTCTCTCTCACTCTCTCTCTCTCTCTCTCTCTCTCTCTCTCTCTCTCTCTCTCTCTCTCTCTGTCTCTCTCTCTCTGTCTCTCGCTCTCTCTCTCTCTTTCTCTCTCTCACTCTCTCTCTCTCTCTCTATCTCTCTCTCTCTCCACAGTTCGTTGATTCTATAGCTTCTCATAAATGTATAGTATGAACATAGTATTATGACTTACACTCTGTTAAATTCAGCTCATTCACAGGTTCATAGTTTATTAAACTGGTTTAGTTTCCTTTGAACATAGATGATAGAGATACTTTTATCACAGTGATCTTCATCATTTCATCTGCGTGGACACATGGAAACTGATCATGTGCACATATCTGAACACAGATGTGCACATGTGAGTTTAAAGTCCTTCTAAAGACGCTCAGGTTTGGTTTTGGGTGTTAAAGGGTCACATGTTGTCTGTTCCACGTCCAGAAACGATCCGACTGGACCCGAGTTCAACAACCCTTAAAGTACTTTGTTAAAGTAGTACTAGTACTACATGTATCTGTGCAGTACAAGTATGTGTGTTTAGTTTTACATATGTGTTCATATTCAGATTCTTTGATTCGGAAGATATTTTGTCTCAAAATCCTTTTTGCACAAAAGTAATGAAAATACTGAAGAACAACAAAAAGCAAAGTTCTTATGAAATATGCAAAATCCTTATTTATAAAATGAAGTAAACTTATGAAATAAGAACAATCCATAATTACATAATATTGTAAATTCATGAAGTACAAAATAAGCAAAATATTAATGAAAAAGGTAATTTCGTTAATTACAAAATCAAGCGAAACGCTCATGATTCAAGCAAAATCCTTTATTATTATTTTTTTTTATTCCTTAATTACAAAATGAAATCAATTGACGAAGAACAAAAAATAGCAAAATTCTTTTGAAATAAGCAAAATCCTTGATTATAAAAAACAAGCGAAGCATAATGACAATGTTCTAAAGAAATAAGCAAAATCCTTAACTTTAAGAAAAATAAATTCCTTTTAGTACAATAATAAGCAAAAATCTCATGAAATAAGTAATATCCTAAATCCCTCTACTGATAAAAAACAAGCTAAATCAATGATTACAATGTTCTTATGATGAACGCAAAATCCTTAATTATAAAAAATAAGTAAAATCCTTAATTACTAAATGAAGTAAAATCATGAAGTACAACAATGAGCAAAATAGTAAAATGTCTGAATCTCAAATAAAAGAGTTTTTAGGGGCTGATCCCAGCGGGACGTTGTTCTATTTGTATTATTGTGATTATCGTTGAGCTAAATGTTGTCCTGCTGCCAACATGCTGCTCACTACAATAAGTGAAGTCATGAAGTTCATTATACCTTCAAAGGACAAACAGCAACAGATTGTCAACATTGAGTATCGTTCTACAGAATGTAGAAGATATACAGTACGTCAGTGTTTCATGTTGATTCTAATACATCACACTAACATTGTTCCTGATAGTCTCTGCTTTCTGCTTGGACTCTGGTAAACCTGCTCTCAAGTCTACTTTAAATGAAGCTTTATGTCTGTGAGGTGATTTTAAAGATTCACGTCTTCAGCAGGAACCAATGGGCTTGGAGCTGAGAGCCACAGACAGGAAGTCAGAAGGTGTGGAGAGACCGACACATTGTTGAGAGTAAGACAGACGGGCTGTAATAATGTGAGATCATATTCAGCCTGATGGTTTAAGGGAACATGCGTATCAAAGGGAGCTGGTGGTGGTTGTGTGGTAGAAACCATCTGGATGTGAGATGAGCTCCTTGGAGGAGCTACTCTGCTCCCTGAGCTCCTTCTTCTTCTTCTTCTTCTTCTTCTTCTTCTTCTTCTTCAGCTGCAGGAACACCCATCTTATAACTGAACCAGCTCAGTGTTCTTCTGTCTGCACGGCATCTGCCCCCTGTTGGCCTGCAGAGACATGACAGCACAGTCCTGTCTTCAGTTCACTGAACACAGAGCGAGAGCTTCATCTCAGTGGCTGGTCTAAACAGCAGACGTGTGTCCGTACCTTACAGTAGAAGTAAAGGCCAACGTTCAGCAACAGCAGAGCCAGCGGCAGGACGATGGCTCTGATGATCAGAGGTCTTGGATCTGAACAAACACATGGACAGTCATCACATCACACGACATCGCTCAACATCGCATCCCCTGCTTTATGGTCTGTTTGACTCTAAATGGACCATAATGTACTAAATGAACATCATGCTGTATTGAAGAAGACTTGAAACTAGAGATTGAACCATAAACTCATGTTTACAATGTTTACTGAGGGAATAAATCAAGAGAGAAGTAGAGTCATTTTCTCATAGACTTCTATACAACCAGAGGAGTCGCCCCCTGGTGGTCACTAGAGAGAATCTGGTTAGGTCTTGGTTTCACGTTACGATGATGTCATCACCTACGTCCTGTTTTCATCACCAGAAGCTCCTGGTCAGAGCTGGATAATGCTACGCTGTGATTGGCCAGTCAGCGCTAGAGGGGCGGGACTTAGTGAAGAGTCAATTGAAAGCGTAATCGCTATCATTAGCGACCGTCTCAACGTTTGGTCTCCAGGATGAGCCTGGTTCTCTGAGTGAGGTATCGGAGCACACCGCCCTTCTTGCTTCTGATTGGTGGAGGAACGACACTTGAAAATGGCGAGTTGGGGGCTAAGGGGTGTTATGGGTGATGTGGTGGCAGTGGAGCTTTGTGATTAGTCACGTCAGAAGCTGCTTCAGTTCTCAGAGAACCAGAGTCATCCTGGTAACCAAACCTGCTCTGTGCTACAGTAGATTGTGAGCTGTTGCCGTTTATAGACTGTGTTGAGGTTTGGTTACTATATGACATGTGTAACACAATGACAGGAGTCACAGTGTCGTTACAGAAACAACAACAACATGGACTCTGTGGTCAGCTGATCATCTTCAGTCAGTTTGGACCAATCATCTTCAAACCTGCATGTAAACAGTCAGCTTACCTAAGACAGTGATGGAGAGCAGACGGCTCTCAGAGGAGAAGTTATGATTAAAAACATGGAGGTGATAAACACAGCTGTAGCTTCCTTGGTGGGCGGGCTCTGCAGCAGGAAACAGGAAGTGGGCAGAGTGATTGACAGCTGGCTGGGTGTAGTTGTGTGCTGAGTTGGAGGAGGTGAAGGTGAGCTGGAAGGAGCCTCCTGGGTACTGTGGCTGGATGGAGCAGCAGATGGTGAAGGTGGAGCGCCTGAGCACCGGAGCCCCCTGCTGCTGGGCCTCGGAGACCCCGTACATTGAGGAGGACACAGTGATGATTGGCTGAAGCAGCAGGTCTGTAAACACAGAGAGATGATGAAAGTTCATGTTTACCCTCCGTTGAATGAAATGGTCCCTGAATAAGGATGTGATGTCACAGGTCTGACAGACAGACAGACAGACAGACAGACAGACAGACAGACAGACAGGTGTGTCCTCCAGGTGGAGCTCAGCAGTCTATGGAGGGTTTGAAGCTTCCAGAAACAAGCCCACCTCTCTACACTTCAGGATGTCGTTGTCCTGGATAACTTTACAGTTCAGTCCAGTGGAAACCCACTGACTGTCACTGTGACAGAGGAAGGAACATGCTGGAAACACTGCTGACAGAGATGATGTCATAGTCCAGGGGTGCCCAATACGTCGATCGCGATCGACCGGCCGATCGCGGAGGTAGTGCGGGTAGATCGCAAGCCATTCAAAAAAAATGAGATGTCCTCATGGCATTTGCCACTTGATTTTCTAACACACGGGTCACCACGTATGCGCGGTCAACCGCGCGAGCTACTGCAAAACTCCGGCGAGCTAATTAGTTAGCCTTCCAATTCATTTCTACTAAAGAAGCTAAAGCTGCAGCGCCATGATTTGGGAAACTTCCAAAACCTGCCGTCAGAACTGGAGACTCAGCGGAAGGCGTGTGCGTAACGTGACAGTGCGCGCTACACAGAGCAGATTGACAAGTGTCTGTCAGAGTTTGACAAACGCTTTCCAGACTTTGCTTTACTCGAGCCAGTTGCTACACTTATGTGCTGCACATTTCGGGAAGATATTGAGTTTGATTTACTCGCATCAAAAATGTCAACGCTGTTTCACCTGAACTCGTCTGGAGTGGAGGATGAGATGTTGACACTGCAAGCTGACATTCAGCTGAAGTCCAGGGCTCATGGACAGTTTCCTCACAGAGGAAAAGTATCCAAACATGAGGACATGTGATACCTTCCTGACTGCATTATTCAGCTCTACTCATTTATGTGAGTCAGCCTTTTCCCACATGAAGAACATTAAGTCCAAACACCGTTCCACCATGACTGATGATCATTTGAAGTCTGCTTGAGGCGGCTACCAGCAGCTACTGTCCGGACTATGCAACTCTGGCCAATCCCATTCAGTGCAAGTCATCAGAGTAAGGTAACGACCACAAATGTACAGAATTGTATTGTGCCATAAGGGTTCATGCAGTTGTGCAAGGTACGCCAACATATATTGTAAATATAAAGTATACTCAGTATATATATATATAAATAGATATTCAGCATTTTTAATGCAGGTAGATCATTTTGACTTGGTGATTTTAAAAGCAGCTCGCAAGCCGAAAAAGTGTGGGCACCCCTGTCATAGATGATGTCACTGATGGGTTTACCTGAGCAGGTGAGATCCAGGATGAAGGAAGAGGAATATGATATTAAACAATCTCTCAAAGCAGATCCAGACTGAACACAAAGAGAGTCGATGCTCCACACAGATCTCTCTGAGGACTCCTCTCTCCGTCTGGTAGAAACAGCAGAGCCACAGTCCAGCTCTCTACAGGCAACAGCTGCTGTCTTCAGGCTCCAGTCATCGTAATCTACTGGTCTCCAGCCTCCTTCATGTTTCACCTCCAGTGTTCCTGCACAGCGACTGGCTCCTCCCTATATATTTTTATTTATTTTTATTTTGGTGACGTCATTAAATTAAACTATTGTTTCTCACATGGACAAGTTATTTATAAGTCTAACATGCTACATATGTGCGTGCGTTCTGGTTTGTATGTTTTCTCCCCCTTCAAATTACAATCCAACAGCCCATCATCATACTGAACGATATAAAGTTGACCCTGTCAGGTCCATTCTCCATCCATTGTGTGCGGTCCCTTTAAGAATTAGGATTTGGGAGTGACGCGGATATGAAAGCTAGTTTATCCGTCTTTCCTTTACAAGCAGGAAAATTATTTCTCTCTCTTTATTTGTAAGAAATTTGAGTAAAGAACTATGTTCAGTAAGATATAATAAAAGTGCTTAATAATTCATAATTAAGAATTCATAATTAGTCATAATCATAAGTGTTTTGGGAATGCATAATTAAGATAAACATAAAGTGTTGTAAGATTAAAGGCTAAAAGACATGAAGCTTCTGCCAAAGTTGCAGAAGCATAGCTTTTATACTGAAGGATTATCATAGAAGGGATTAAGCCATAACTGATCGAATGAATGTGTTAGCAGCTCAGGGAGAGAGAGAGATGTGGAGATAGGCGTTTACTGAAGCAGATAGACGGAAGGGGAGGAGTCGCGAACGAATAGGTGGGCGGGATATAGAAAGGCGTTTGTCTCTCCTGTTAGTTAGAAATCCTGGGAAAGACGTGTTTCCTGGGGTTAGGGAGAGTTTTTTCCAAAGTGGGCGAAAAGTGTATTATTTCATGAGATTAATGTACACCATTGTATAACTGTAATTGCAACAGCAGGATTAAAATCCTTCTTGACGGTAAACCAGTTTCGGTAACGTTTTTAGCACCGTGTGACTGAAAAGCTATCAGCCCACGTGTGCCGGCCCGCTCCGCTTTCACAGAAGGAGATTTTTCCCTCCACAATTTGGCGACCGCGGCAGGACAATCCTCTCGGAGCGAGACACGCACGCAGGACGGCATCCTTCGCTCACATCTCCAGGCGCCTAATACAAGGTAAGAACAGCACCTAACGAAGTCTGTCTAGGTAGATTTAGGACAATTAGCGGAGATGCTGGCCGACCGGCGTTTGCCCTGCTGGGCGTGCTCTTGCTCGGGGGAGATTGTGTGCGAGCAGGAAAAATAAATAAAAGTGTGTGGCGGGTCGATTTGAGCTGAGTGAATTGCAGTTCGCAGTGGGTGTATATTTGCATGATGCACTAAGGGACTAGTCCAGAGAAAACAGAGGATCCAGAATAAAGAAATTAAAGATAACAGCGCTGTTATAATGACATCACACTGGAATTCACGAACGGTTATCTGCTAGGCTAAACTAGCGTGCTGAGTTTGAGAGACTCTGGCTTGAAAAAGCATAGCTGGGTTTGGCAGACAACGCGTTTAAAAGCAGTTATTTGTAGCTCGGTTAAACTGAAACATGTGGTCTCGCGGGTCTCCGAATCACGGTTCGTTGCAAGTCTGGGCCACGTGTCGGGTTGAGCTCTATAAGCCGCTTAGAGAAGCTAATGCTAGCGGGAGTAGCTTCTGTGACCAGCACACGATACATCGGTCTTGAGATCTCTCTCGTGTGCGTTTGGCTGTGCATTAAATTAAGCAATCGTGTGGATGTTTCGGATGAGTAGAATGATGAGCTGTTTGTGGAACTAGGCAGACTGAAAAGAGCGGTCGCTGGCTAGCTGGAGTATAAGAACTCGCGGGCGGCCATGATTAACGGCGAGTCTGGGGAAGCTAAATAGCTGGTTACACCAGAGAATTTAAGGTTAAATAAAACCGGACGATAAGTCCGATAAATACGTGTGACTAGTCTGTGTTTTAGCAGCGTGGAAAGACGTTTAAATGATGACATAACATTGCATGCGCTGTGAGGAGCTAACGCTAGCTACGGTGTAGCTCCGCTTTATTGTACTGTGTATGGAAAATAAAAGTGTTTATAAAAAGAAAATAACCGGTCGATGGTGAGAGGAGACAAAGGGGTATGTGTGGAATTAATGTGGGGAATTTTGGTGAAACGTGTGTGTGCGTATTCCTTAATAAAAGCTCCGTTTTTGTCGTTAGCATAGCTGTTAGCATATCCGTTACCAAACACCAGTTTGAGGTAGAACTTCCTGTTGACAGAAAAGCGTAGAAGAAGAATATAACGCAACTCTACTACCTAGTGGTGAGGAGGTGTAACTGCTAGATGATAATAGTCCTAGAGTTTGGAATCTGTAATTACATTGGTATTAAAACAGGCTGACATCTGGTGGCTTAGAGAGACAATCACAGCATGGTTTTATAATATAAGAAGTACGCCACCCAGTGGATTAATAGATAAATTACAACAATACAGTTTTTAGAGATTCATTGTCCATGACCTGTGAGCTTATATCTTCACTCTAGTTTTAATTAAGCATTATAACTTTAGTTGTTGACTTTGGTTTTAATTCAGCATTTTAACGAAGATTAATGGTTTCAGCTGTGCTTATTCAATTCTTGAACTTAATTGTGATTCATTAGTAAATGAGATTCTGATTGAATATTTTTGAGTACAGTGATGGAATTAGAATTTAGATTTAGATTTTTAATTTTAATACATTTGTTAATTGATTAATTATTTTGCAATTTCATTTTAATTACGAATTTAAACTTTCTGATTTGTAACTTGATTGCGATCTTGATTCTGATTTAGGTGTTGAGTTTGATTTAAGAGTTCTAACTTCAATTACGGGTCAAGATTTCTTCACACGTCCTGTATTGACTAATTTTGGTACATTTACGATTTTACACAGTTCCGAAGAACCAATTTTGACACGGACAGCGCTAAAATAGTTGAGAGATCGTTGACCTCTCATACACTACAGACGTATGCTAACATTTACTGATGAACTTCGTGCAGGTTTGTGTTTGTTTTAGTCAAGGTGCGTGGTTGAGTGGATCCAGATCTGGGAAGTGAAGCAGTGGATCCCAGTTTGGAGTCAACGACCGCACACAATACAGCACAGAGGGTGAGTTGACTTTGGTTCATGTGACGACAAGCGTGTACATTTACTACACACATTTGAATACTCCTAGGCTGCATAATGTTTACATTAAGGAAGCAGAGAAAGGAAGGGGATCTGAGGATGGGTGAGTATAAAGCAAAAGGTTACTTGTTCCTCACCCCCAAGAACGGACAGATAGCAACCGCCAGTGGCACTGACGACGATGAGGACAGAAGAGAGAGAGTAAGAGGAAAAGCTGGAGGTCGCTCACCGGCCAGACGATCCCACAGGAGCAGGAGGCAACCAGAGCACTATGGAGATCATATCTATCCTGTAAGAGGTGAGATGACACCATTAGCCCAGACCCAACAGCACCCCCTGCTGGTAAAATCCAACGGACAAGCTGAGTTTGTGCCATGGGGACATCGAGACATGGACGCACTGGAAAAGGCGCTGCCACCGCTGGCAGGTGGAGCCAATCCGTGGATCCGTGTCTTTGAAAAACACACAGCAGCGGATAAATTGGCATTGGGAGACATCCGTGCCATGATAATCCGCACAGAAGGAACAGCCAAATTGAATACTTTGGAGGTAAGTACAGGAACGACCAACAGGGGGGATGAAACCTCATTTGACAACTTCCGAGGAATCTTCTGGTCAGCAATGAGGGGCATCTGGGCCACAAAACCAAAGATGAACTCCCTTTCTGGACTGAAGATAAAACCAGAAGAAGAAACCCATCAGTATCTGAAAAGAGCTGAAGAAGAGTGGCAGAGGGCCACAGGGGGGAGACATGATAGCAATGAAGCCACCACTGCAGTATGGCGACACAGTGTGCAAGAGGGCCTGCCTCTACCGGTACGGACAGCGCTGGGAGAAGTAGTAGGCTTGAGCAACATGGAAGATGCCATGTGGAGGGAACACCTAACTCACTACAACCAGAGACATCTAACTGAGAAGACAAGAGGACAGGAAGATCTGGAGAGACTGACGCGGCAGCTGCTGAAACTTCAAACAGCAGAGGCTGACAGAGAGCTCAATAGAAAACGTCAGGCCAAGAAGCAGATGACAGTAGCAGAAGCTCAGCCTCCTCCAGCAGCACCTCCCGCTCCATGTCAACCAACTCCAGCAGTAACAGCCCCCACAGTGGTGTACTACCAACTTCCACCACATAACAGAGGCAGAGGTGGTGGATCCAACAGAGGGAGAGGTAACTATAAAGGGGGGCATGAAGGTCTTGTAAGTAGAGGCGAGTGCTACGTATGTGGCAGAGAAGGCCATTGGGTGAGAGATTGCCCTCATAAAAGAGCAGGAGGATCGTTCAGTGCCGCACCACAACATGCTCCATTCCCACCACAACATCAGCAGTGCCTACGACCAGGTCCAACGGGACCATCTGGACCTCCTCCTATAAGACATCAACAGATGCCCATGCCGTCACCAGGACCATGGGGAGGTTCAGTGTATAGCCAAGATACATAGATGACTGCCACGTGATCTCTTACAGCAGACATATCGTGGCGAAGGGGAGATTGGTAAAGTGAAAGCATTTTTTGTAGATCCACATTTAGAACAATTTTCAGTATAGGTGCTACTCACAATTTTTGAGATTAATAACGTCATGATAAACCACAACTTTTGAATTTAAATACAGCAAAATCCAAGTCGTCTAACTCAGTGATAGGTCCGAGCCTAGACTTGCTAACTCTAGAAATTGAGAAATATACGGGAGCTCTAACTAACATGAGCCGAGTTTTGTTTTCTCAGGTGACAAACGCAGAAGCAGCAGCGGACGAAAGGAAGCCGCCTCCTGTTGTGTCACCAGGCAGTCTGGTGTGGATAAAAGTCCACAAGCGCAAGTGGAGTGAACCAAGGTGGACCGGTCCATGGGAGGTAGTATTGGCAACCTCACATGCAGTAAAGGTAAAAGGTAAAACTGGAGCTACTTGGCACCACCTCACTCACTGTGCAGCAGCGAAGATAACGGGAAAGACACTCGCAGAGACAGGATTGAACATCAGACAGGCAAAATTTGAAGCTAAAGACACCTCAAAAGAGGGTTTAGACAGTACTGACAATGACGTTTCCCCCACAGTTTAAGCGAGACCTTCCATTAGGAGACTCAAGGTTCAGTGGGTTATGGAAGTCTGTAATTATTTTCTTCCTGCTTTCAGCAGTTTCCCTCTTAGTATGGGGAATTAAACACAGACAGGAACCAGAACACATGCATGACTATATCAAGATTCGAAATTTAGCCTCAGTAACTAACCAAACCAATCTCCGACCACGTAGAGAGGTTTCTCTGACGACACTCACCTATGAAAATGTAACTCTCACTCTTACGTTCAAAGAACGTACAACATCAACGGTCCAGTTCGACTTCTGTGAAGTAGTTTCCTGTCCCAAGTATGAACACACCTACGGATGGATGACCAAAACCTTGTGCATCATAACTGACCAGTGTGGGCCCGCCACAAATAAGTATGGTAAGCTGTTATCATATTATCACTGTGATTGTGAAGACTGGGGATGGGCAACGATGAACACAGGCGGCGAGGGTTTAGGAAGAGACCCCAACCCAGGCCTGAAAGACCGACTAAAGATGTTAAATGCCCCAGCTTCTTATCACATGTGTAGAAAGGGGGTGGGTAGGTGTAATCCTTTAAGACTTACCTTAACAGACCCAAAATTGACTGACGGAGGACTTTACGTAGTACAGGGTAAGGCAACTACTGATGGTCCTGCCCCACAAGGGCTCATTAGGATTATTGTTAAGCCTGCCAAAAAGATCATGGATGACCAGGTTCGACATACGACTGACGCAGAGAATGAGGTACCGGGGGTGGAAACTGGAATGGCAGATGGGAATTTATGGCTCCGGTGGGTACAATATACAGCTTCAAGTCAGAGAAGTACAGATTGTATTGTGTGTTCAGGACCTAGACCGCTAGCAACACCAGTTCCTTCAAGATTTAGACCCCTAAGCCCTGAATTTAGTTGTATTTTAACTCTGTTTACTGATGACACTTTGCCTCTTCATCACACTTGTCAGGGGCTACACTGGGATTACCCACCTGTAGAATATAATACCCCACCTCTGTTCAAGGTTTCAGAGGGTCCATTTGATTGTATAGTCTCAGATACAGCTAAGGGGCCCAATGTAGGTAGTATTATTGAAGCAAATTGTAGCAACAGTCACAATGCTAGCGACTATCTATATAACAGTGTGTTAAGACAGACAGCACCCAGAGCTGACTTTATGGTGGTGGTGTGGAGGAAGAACCATATATCCAATCCTGCCTAGCGATTGGACAGGTAGATGTGCATTGGTGCAACTTATATTGCCATTCTATATCTTGCCTGTCAATGACGCAACTTATAGAGAACTCATCTCTCCACGCCCACATGCTAACAGAAGATCCAAAAGAGATGCCGGTAGCCCGAAGGGAGCCTTTGATGACCAAGTGTACATAGATGGCATAGGAGTGCCAAGGGGGGTGCCGAATGAATTCAAAGCAAGAAATCAAATAGCTGCCGGTTTTGAATCTGCATTTTTCTGGTGGGTAACGATTAATAAAAATGTCGATTGGATCAACTACATTTACTATAACCAACAGCGTTTTGTAAACTTCACCAGGGACGCCATATCAGGACTGCATGCACAGCTGGCGAAGACTAGTCTAATGACCCTGCAGAACAGAATGGCATTAGATATGATTTTAGCAGAGAAAGGTGGCGTTTGCCAGATGTTTGGGACTGCTTGCTGTACTTTCATTCCAAATAACACAGCTCCTGATGGATCGGTGACCAGGGCTCTGGAGGGACTGACAGCACTCAGCCAAGAGCTAGCTGAGAACTCTGGTGTCTCGAATCCATTCACCGACTGGTTGGAAAGTATGTTTGGCAAGTGGAAACATACATTTTTGTCAATCGTAATTACTCTGTGTGTTGTCGTCGTAGGCCTCCTAGTTGTCTGTGGGTGTGGGTTCCCTTGCATCCGTGGACTGCTACAGGGGTTTATTGCTTCAACGATGAGCCAGACACAAGTCCAGGGCAACCAGTTATGTGTCAAGGATGAGGAAGAATTGGAGCTTCTGATGGCCACCGTCTAGTCAAGGTCACCAGTGGTGCCATAGCGGAACTTCACAAGCAGTTCCTGACCATCCTCTCGGAGATCCTGAAGGACCTAATAAGGCCCAGATGGACTTCTAAAACACATCCGGTGAGATATTGGAAATTTGGGAAATAGCCGGATTGTTTTGGATGAGTATTTTGCGATTTTTATTTTTGTTTAACTGGGTTATAATGGGATTTTAGGGTGTAAAGATTAAGAAATGTAATTTTGTCAAGTGTAAAAGAACAGTCAAGGCTTCTCAGTATGTGTTCTCTAGCCCACAGATAGTCTCCTGATCTTGCCTGCCCCAAGACGTGGAAGGCAGTGGACTTCTAAAACACATTAGCCTACAGACTGTCTCCTGATCGTGCCCGCCCCAAGACGTGGAAGGCAGTGGACTTCTAAAACACATTAGCCTACAGATTGTTTCCTGATCCCGCCAGCCCCAAGAAGTGGAGCAGTGGACTTCAACGGATACGACTCCTTTTTGCGTTAGCGAGGCAAGCATAGGGAGAAACAGACCGAATAGGAATACTTGAAATGATATCTGTATGCATGAGTTGTTGTTTGCCACTGTTTAGATAGGTAGGGAGCCTCTCCCTGGATTGAGTAGGGGGGAGGTCTCCAGGGACATTTGAGTAACTAACTACATTCGAGTAACTAACTCACAGTGAACTGTGGGTTAGGGGGGAATTGTAAGAAATTTGAGTAAAGAACTATGTTCAGTAAGATATAATAAAAGTGCTTAATAATTCATAATTAAGAATTCATAATTAGTCATAATCATAAGTGTTTTGGGAATGCATAATTAAGATAAACATAAAGTGTTGTAAGATTAAAGGCTAAAAGACATGAAGCTTCTGCCAAAGTTGCAGAAGCATAGCTTTTATACTGAAGGATTATCATAGAAGGGATTAAGCCATAACTGATCGAATGAATGTGTTAGCAGCTCAGGGAGAGAGAGAGATGTGGAGATAGGCGTTTACTGAAGCAGATAGACGGAAGGGGAGGAGTCGCGAACGAATAGGTGGGCGGGATATAGAAAGGCGTTTGTCTCTCCTGTTAGTTAGAAATCCTGGGAAAGACGTGTTTCCTGGGGTTAGGGAGAGTTTTTTCCAAAGTGGGCGAAAAGTGTATTATTTCATGAGATTAATGTACACCATTGTATAACTGTAATTGCAACAGCAGGATTAAAATCCTTCTTGACGGTAAACCAGTTTCGGTAACGTTTTTAGCACCGTGTGACTGAAAAGCTATCAGCCCACGTGTGCCGGCCCGCTCCGCTTTCACAGAAGGAGATTTTTCCCTCCACATATTTGAGAAAAGTTCATATTTGTGTTGTCAGATTTCACTATGACCCTGAAATTCTGTCTCTTGTGTTATCATATCCTGAATGCAAGCAAAACTACAGAGCAAAATCACATTCTTTCTGATTGAACCAATCTATGAACTGTCTGAACCAATCTATGAACTGTCTGAAACAATGGATATCCACGGCCCCAAATGGGCCCCAAAAAGAATTGCCACTCCCCTTGGGGCTAAGCCCCCCCTTTCTTTGAATCCTAGAAACGCCCCTGCTGTTCAACGGAGCTGATTCAGAGCTGCAGGATTATGATGAACATTCATCAACAGCATCAGTGAAGGAAACACCTTTAAAAGACACAACTGCTGTCCACATGCTTTAACGCTGTGAACTCTCCTCACATGCAGACAGAAGAGAAACATCAGGACAAAGACATTGTGCAGCTTGACATCTATGAGGAGCAACGTGAGAACATCAGAAGAGCTTTACTGAGAGATAAACAGGATCAGTGTTCCACCTGGACAGCTTTGCTGCTGAGAAAGAGATTCTCTCTCTGCACGTTTACATTGAGATCAAATGAAGGGAAACACCTGCATGAATGAAGAGCTATGGGACGTACTGATGGACACAAGTATCCACACCTCAGAAGATGTGCCTTCAACTAGAAGAAGAAACATGTCTCCACTTCAGCAGCACCAGGTGCTGAGCCAGTAGAGTTAAACATGCAAACAAGTCACGTTTGAAAGCAGACAATGTGGAATCTAACGGTACGAATAAGGAAGAGACAGGTGAAGCTCATGAAGGGAGAGAGCACCTCAGAGAGTGTTTCAGAGACAGATTCACAGGATGTAGTGAGGGAGGGACTGGACCAGAACATAGGAAGTAGATTGGCACATAGATGATGTCACTGATGGGCTTACCTGAGCAGGTGAGATCCACGATGGAGGAAGAGGAAACGTGATGTTAAACAATCTCTCAGAGCAGATCCAGAGTGAACACAGTCAGAGTAGATCCTCCACACAGATCTCTGTGAGGACTCCTCTCTCTGTCTGATAGAAACAGCAGAGCCACAGTCCAGCTCTCTACAGGCAACAGCTGCTGTCTTCAGGGTCCAGTCATCGTTATCGTAATAGTCATCGTAACGTACTGGTCTCCAGTCTCCTTGATGTTTCACCTCCAGTGTTCCTGCACAGCGACTGGCTCCTCCCTCCAACCTGACAGGTTCTGAACAGAAACAAGAGAGTCGTCAGTAAAGAACAAAGTGAGTTTCAGTAGAACAGAGATGAACCAGATCAAAGCTGCAGCTCCTCTTCTACCTGAGCAGGTGAGTCCAACAGCTTTGTTAGGTGAGCAGGTGTTTCTATCTGAGCCTGAGCTTCTACAGTCCAGGAGAGCAGACTCACGGCCTCCACACTGGAACTCTTTGGTCCACATTGGAGCCTCCACTTCTCCATAGAGCGCCCCCTGGAGGCCTGAAGGAGCCCCACAGCCAAGCTCCCTACAGACCACCTCTGCATCCTGCTGGTCAAAGTCATCTTCACACACTGAGGACCACCACTGGTTAGACTGGTTAGACTGGTTAGACTGGTTAGACTGGTTAGACTTCATCCTCCAGTCTGCCTGAGCACAGACTCGTCCCATTCACCAGCCTGACAGAGTCTAGAGAGAGAGAGAGAGGAGGAGAGACAGAGAGAGAGGGAGAGAGGGAGGGAGAGACAGAGAGAGAGAGGGAGAGAGGGAGAGAGAGAGAGAGAGGAGAGAGGAGGAGAGAGAGAGAGAGAGGAGAGAGGGAGGAGAGAGAGAGGGAGAGAGAGAGAGAGGGAGGGAGGGAGAGACAGAGAGAGAGAGAGAGAGAGAGAGGATTTTTTTGATTTTTAGAAAACCTTTATTTTACTTAAAACAATCTTAACAAACAAAACAGTTGCTCCTCACAGTGTGTTAAAAGGAGCGTTAAAAACTAGTTCTTCTCCAGACACACAACATATTATTTCACTGTAGCACCACTTTTCAATGAAATCCTTCATGTTGTTGTTGAAATATCTAAAATCAACCCAAACTCTTGCTCTGACCAGAGCGATGAACATCGGGAGAGCTTCCTGTCCTGCTCTGTCCTCTACTCGGTTCTTCCTACTTTTGTAAATTGACAGTTTGGCCTCTCCAACCAAGTGGTTCAACAGCTTCCATTTGGAGGCGTTCACTTCTTTATACAAGACTCCTAGAATGAAGGTGGTCCTGGACCAGGTCTCACCAAACCCTTTAAAAACATCCTGCAGTGTGTTCAGAAAGGTTGCAGAGTCTGTCACAATAATAAAAACAGTGGAACACGGTCTCTACCTCCTCACAGAACGGACATTGGCTACAAACAGTGGGATTAATAACAGAAATAAAAGCGTTAACCGCAACAGCACCGTGCAAAATCCTCCACTGTAAGTCTCCAGTTCTCTTTTTAACAGGTTTATATAAAACCCTCCAACCTGGTTTCACACCAATGTCCAAGTTCAGTTTCTGTCTCCACACAGTGTCGGCTCTCTGGTCCAGTTTGTTTCTGTTGAGCACCTTTACACACTTTGCGTAGATTGTTTTGCCTTTCACTGTGTGGAGGTCCAAGAGTTTACACTCTGCTTCATTGAATAAGGGTCCTGAGACCCCCTCCAGCCGTGGAATAAGTTCTACATCCGGAAAAGGATCTGTGGAGTCAGGAGCTTCCTCTCCTCTTTCGAACTCGTGCAGCATCTCGACCTCGTCCTCCGTCAGTCTCCCCGCCCACCTGCTCAGGATCCTCGTGCTCTGCCGGATGGATCTCAGTCCGAGCAGAGAAGCCACTGCAGACGCGTCGGTCAGTCTGGGCCCAGCTACATCCACTAGTCTCCTCAGGGTGGTGGTTCCGGAGGAGCACAGCATGCTGGTCAGACCTGGTGTTGTGCCGTCTTGGATGTCCAACCTGGCTCCGTACACCAGCGGTTCCTGAAGCAGCCAGTGTAGGGAGCATGTAGGTCCTGGTCTCTTACATTCAAAACAGTTCCAAGCCTTAAAAAGTGACTGGTAAAAGGGAGATAATCCACACGATTTAAAAAGGTTCAAATCCATTTTAAAAAGTGCAGTGTCCAGCCCCAGACCAGCTGCCTTCCTTAAAACACAGTCTGTCACCTCCGTCCACACCACATCCGTTGGACCTGTAAGGTACTTTTGTAAGAACTGGACCCTGAAAGTGGTCACTCTGCTGTCGATGTGCACGAGCCCCTGACCCCCTCCTCTTTAGGTAGGAAGAGTACGCTCTGAGGGACCCAGTGCAGCCCGTCCCAGAAGAAGTCTGTGACGATGGCCCAGGGGCGGGCTGGCCATAGGGGATACCGGGGGAATCCGCGGTAGGCCGACGGGGTTTTGGGCCGGTCCAATACCGGCCGACCTCCATCACTAACCGGCCCTCGCTCTGAGATCGCCGACCCCGACTATATTCTATGCTTCACAGAACACGTTCAATTTACTCTAATACTTAAAGTCAAGAATCGCTGACTGATAGTTATACTGCAATTTAGCCAATCAGCGTCCTCAAATAGATTCAGCTTGGGGCACAATCTATTTGCTGCCTCTGCCTATTTGCGCGAGCGCTGCTCCTCCAAGAGCCGTTTGAGAGGAGAACTTTGAGGAGAACCTTCAGCCAAAGAGCTGATATCAGATCAGCCTGACCTCACAGTCAGACAGCAGACTAGCGGGAAAGGGAAGCAGCACATGAAGCTTCTCCACCAGCTGAACACCAGACAGGTTAGCTAGCTGCATGACGTCATGCTAATAACTTATTCAGCTTTTTAAAACAACGGGGACAGATCCAGCACGGACAGTTAGGGAGTGAGAGACATGAAGCACCTGCTGAGACATGAGATATAGTTATAAATACATCATTATACATATGTTTAATATTATAGTGAATATTATTATATGATATATATATTATTATATGATATATATATTATTATATATATATATTATTATATGATATATATATATATTATTATATTATACAGCATATTATTATATGATTTATATATTATTATATGATATATATATATATATACATATATATATCATTATATTATACAGCATATTATTATATGATTTATATATTATTATATGATATATATATATATATACATATATATATCATTATATTATACAGCATATTATTATATGATATATATATTATTATATGATTTATATATTATTATATGATATATATATATATATATACATATATATATCATTATATTATACAGCATATTATTATATGATTTATATATTATTATATTATACTGAATTCCCTGTGAGGGTGACTATAATAAGATGTCCTGATGTGTTTATCAAAGTGTTATTTACTGCTTTTTTTCATGTTGGAATAAAAGTTAAATATTTAACTGCAAAGTAGTAATACGTGTTTGATACCTGAATTGTTTTGCATTAAATCATTCTGGGATGTTTGCTGAAATTGATTGGATGTGGCACAGCCCTACAGAGAACATGTTCCACCAGCTCCACAGCGTAGAACCATCTGATACTAGCCCAGAGTTCAGCATATTCATCCAGCAAACTATACCTACCTCGGAGTGTTACAATAGCGAGTATTATTTTATTCAATGTGTCCATCCAGGCAAATTGGTGGATCCAAATGTAAAAAAAAACATATATGATATAATTTATTTGTAATCATCCAAAATAATGTTAAGTGTGGGTATTTTTCCAAGAAGGCCACTGAAAATGTTCTGCAGCCCCCCCAAATAATTTGGCATTATTGGCTTTAAAAAAATATATATATTTTTATTTATTTTTATTTTGGTGACGTCATTAAATTAAACTATTGTTTCTCACATGGACAAGTTATTTATAAGTCTAACATGCTACATATGTGCGTGCGTTCTGGTTTGTATGTTTTCTCCCCCTTCAAATTACAATCCAACAGCCCATCATCATACTGAACGATATAAAGTTGACCCTGTCAGGTCCATTCTCCATCCATTGTGTGCGGTCCCTTTAAGAATTAGGATTTGGGAGTGACGCGGATATGAAAGCTAGTTTATCCGTCTTTCCTTTACAAGCAGGAAAATTATTTCTCTCTCTTTATTTGAGAAAAGTTCATATTTGTGTTGTCAAATTTCACTATGACCCTGAAATTCTGTCTCTTGTGTTATCATATACTGAATGCAAGCAAAACTACAGAGCAAAATCACATTCTTTCTGATTGAACCAATCTATGAACTGTCTGAAACAATGGATATCCACGGCCCCAAATGGGCCCCAAAAAGAATTGCCACTCCCCTTGGGGCTAAGCCCCCCCTTTCTTTGAATCCTAGAAACGCCCCTGCTGTTAAACGAAGCTGATTCAGAGCTGCAGGATTCTGATGAACATTCATCAACAGCATCAGTGAAGGAAACACCTTTAAAAGACACAACTGCTGTCCATAGGCTTTAACGCTGTGAACTCTCCTCACATGCAGACAGAAGAGAAACATCAGGACAAAGACATTGTGCAGCTTGACATCTATGAGGAGCAACGTGAGAACATCAGAAGAGCTTTACTGAGAGATAAACAGGATCAGTGTTCCACCTGGACAGCTTTGCTGCTGAGAAAGAGATTCTCTCTCTGCACGTTTACATTGAGATCAAATGAAGGGAAACACCTGCATGAATGAAGAGCTATGGGACGTACTGATGGACACAAGTATCCACACCTCAGAAGATGTGCCTTCAACTAGAAGAAGAAACATGTCTCCACTTCAGCAGCACCAGGTGCTGAGCCAGTAGAGTTAAACATGCAAACAAGTCACGTTTGAAAGCAGACAATGTGGAATCTAACGGACACGAATAAGGAAGAGACAGGTGAGGCTCATGAAGGGAGAGAGCACCTCAGAGAGTGTTTCAGAGACAGATTCACAGGATGTAGTGAGGGAGGGACTGGACCAGAACATAGGAAGTAGATTGGCACATAGATGATGTCACTGATGGGCTTACCTGAGCAGGTGAGATCCACTGATGGAGAAAGAGGAATATGATGTTAAACAATCTCTCAGAGCAGATCCAGAGTAAACACAGAGAGAGTAGATCCACCACACAGATCTCTCTGAGGACTCCTCTCTCTCGTCTGATAGAAACAGCAGAGCCACAGTCCAGCTCTCTACAGGCAACAGCTGCTGTCTTCAGGGTCCAGTCATAGTCAGAGTAACGTACTGGTCTCCAGTCTCCTTGATGTTTCACCTCCAGTGTTCCTGCACAGCGACTGGCTCCTCCCTCCAACCTGACAGGTTCTGAACAGAAACAAGAGAGTCGTCAGTAAAGAACAAAGTGAGTTTCAGTAGAACAGAGATGAACCAGATCAAAGCTGCAGCTCCTCTTCTACCTGAGCAGGTGAGTCCAACAGCTTTGTTAGGTGAGCAGGTGTTTCTATCTGAGCCTGAGCTTCTACAGTCCAGGAGAGCAGACTCACGGCCTCCACACTGGAACTCTTTGGTCCACATTGGAGCCTCCACTTCTCCATAGAGCGCCCCCTGGAGGACTGAAGGAGCCCCACAGCCAAGCTCCCTACAGACCACCTCTGCATCCTGCTGGTCAAAGTCATCTTCACACACTGAGGACCACCACTGGTTAGACTGGTTAGACTGGTTAGACTGGTTAGACTGGTTAGACTTCACCTCCAGTCTGCCTGAGCACAGACTCGTCCCATTCACCAGCCTGACAGAGTCTAGAGAGAGAGAGAGAGAGAGAGAGAGAGAGAGAGGGAGAGACAGAGAGAGAGGGAGGGAGAGAGAGAGAGAGAGAGAGAGAGAGAGAGAGAGAGAGAGAGAGAGAGAGAGAGAGGATAGAGAGAGAGGGAGAGACAGAGAGAGAGGGAGGAGAGAGAGAGAGAGAGAGAGAGAGAGAGAGAGAGAGAGAGAGAGGAGAGAGAGAGAGAGAGAGAGAGAGAGAGAGAGAGAGAGAGAGAGAGAGAGAGAGAGAGAGGGAGAGACAGAGAGAGAGGGAGGGAGAGAGAGGGAGAGAGAGAGACAGAGAGACAGAGAGAGAGAGAGACAAAAGACACCAGAATCTAAATAACAAGATGTCATGAAACAATAATTCAGAGACACAATTAAATAAC
Source organism: Ophthalmolycus amberensis (assembly GCA_024529925.1). Classification (NCBI taxonomy): domain Eukaryota; kingdom Metazoa; phylum Chordata; class Actinopteri; order Perciformes; family Zoarcidae; genus Ophthalmolycus; species Ophthalmolycus amberensis. The sequence continues at coordinate 116,740 of JAFEUB010000236.1, read as the reverse complement.
ACAATTAGTCAATAATATTCATAATAATAATAATCAGTAACCAGCTTGCTAAGTTAGCTCAAAACACAAAGATCAAAAGATCATGAAGTGAACATATAGAGTCAGACTGGGAGGAGGATTCTTTTCATGTTGACTGAAGTTCACACAGCGTGTGTCTTGTCTGCATTGTGAGCGTGGTCTGACCAAAGTACAGCACTTTGGAGCTGCATTACAAAACGGTGCAGAGAAGCTGAGAGACGGATTAGTGCTGCTGGGTTCATCATGTGCTGACACAGAGACATGCTCCTCTACTTCCTTCACTATCATGTAGAATCCACCAGCAGCGTTGTGGTGGAAGATGTTCAACATGAAGGAAGGAGGGATGTTGCCTTGAAGATTGTGAGTTGTGTTGGGACCAGGACTCTACAGAGAACGCTATTCTGGACTCACTTGGAGGAGAAGGGCTTTGAACACAGAGACCTACTGCTGCACACTGATGTAAGATGCTGAGCAGAGGAACATTGTTGTTGACACTCAGTGAGACTTTCTGAATCTTTCTTTACATGCAGGAGATGCACAGCTGGAGGACTACCAGTGGCTTCTGGGTTCAGTGTGTGTGACAGATCTCCCTTTACTGTTCAACGGAGCTGATTCAGAGCTGCAGGATTCTGATGAACATTCATCAACAGCATCAGTGAAGGAAACACCTTTAAAAGACACAACTGCTGTCCACAGGCTTTAACGCTGTGAACTCTCCTCACATGCAGACAGAAGAGAAACATCAGGACAAAGACATTGTGCAGCTTGACATCTATGAGGAGCAACGTGAGAACATCAGAAGAGCTTTACTGAGAGATAAACAGGATCAGTGTTCCACCTGGACAGCTTTGCTGCTGAGAAAGAGATTCTCTCTCTGCACGTTTACATTGAGATCAAATGAAGGGAAACACCTGCATGAATGAAGAGCTATGGGACGTACTGATGGACACAAGTATCCACACCTCAGAAGATGTGCCTTCAACTAGAAGAAGAAACATGTCTCCACTTCAGCAGCACCAGGTGCTGAGCCAGTAGAGTTAAACATGCAAACAAGTCACGTTTGAAAGCAGACAATGTGGAATCTAACGGACACGAATAAGGAAGAGACAGGTGAAGCTCATGAAGGGAGAGAGCACCTCAGAGAGTGTTTCAGAGACAGATTCACAGGATGTAGTGAGGGAGGGACTGGACCAGAACATAGGAAGTAGATTGGCACATAGATGATGTCACTGATGGGCTTACCTGAGCAGGTGAGATCCACGATGGAGAAAGAGGAATATGATGTTAAACACTCTCTCAGAGCAGATCCATAGTAAACACAGAGAGAGTTGATCCACCACACAGATCTCTCTGAGGACTCCTCTCTCCGTCTGATAGAAACAGCAGAGCCACAGTCCAGCTCTCTACAGGCAACAGCTGCTGTCTTCAGGGTCCAGTCATAGTCATAGTAACCTACTGGTCTCCAGTCTCCTTCACGTTTCACCTCCAGTGTTCCTGCACAGCGACTGGCTCCTCCCTCCAACCTGACAGGTTCTGAACAGGAACAAGAGAGTCGTCAGTAAAGAACAAAGTGAGTTTCAGTAGAACAGAGATGAACCAGATCAAAGCTGCAGCTCCTCTTCTACCTGAGCAGGTGAGTCCAACAGCTTTGTTAGGTGAGCAGGTGTTTCTATCTGAGCCTGAGCTTCTACAGTCCAGGAGAGCAGACTCACGGCCTCCACACTGGAACTCTTTGGTCCACATTGGAGCCTCCACTTCTCCATAGAGCGCCCCCTGGAGGACTGAAGGAGCCCCACAGCCAAGCTCCCTACAGACCACCTCTGCATCCTGCTGGTCAAAGTCATCTTCACACACTGAGGACCACCACTGGTTAGACTGGTTAGACTGGTTAGACTGGTTAGACTTCACCTCCAGTCTGCCTGAGCACAGACTCGTCCCATTCACCAGCCTGACAGAGTCTAGAGAGAGAGAGAGAGAGAGAGAGAGAGAGGGAGAGACAGAGAGAGAGAGAGAGAGAGAGAGAGAGACAGAGAGAGAGGGAGAGAGAGAGAGAGAGAGAGGATTTTTTTGATTTTTAGAAAACCTTTATTTTACTTAAAACAATCTTAACAAACAAAACAGTTGCTCCTCACAGTGTGTTAAAAGGAGCGTTAAAAACTAGTTCTTCTCCAGACACACAACATATTATTTCACTGTAGCACCACTTTTCAATGAAATCCTTCATGTTGTTGTTGAAATATCTAAAATCAACCCAAACTCTTGCTCTGACCAGAGCGATGAACATCGGGAGAGCTTCCTGTCCTGCTCTGTCCTCTACTCGGTTCTTCCTACTTTTGTAAATTGACAGTTTGGCCTCTCCAACCAAGTGGTTCAACAGCTTCCATTTGGAGGCGTTCACTTCTTTATACAAGACTCCTAGAATGAAGGTGGTCCTGGACCAGGTCTCACCAAACCCTTTAAAAACATCCTGCAGTGTGTCAGAAAGGTTGCAGAGTCTGTCACAATAATAAAAACAGTGGAACACGGTCTCTACCTCCTCACAGAACGGACATTGGCTACAAACAGTGGGATTAATAACAGAAATAAAAGCGTTAACCGCAACAGCACCGTGCAAAATCCTCCACTGTAAGTCTCCAGTTCTCTTTTTAACAGGTTTATATAAAACCCTCCAACCTGGTTTCACACCAATGTCCAAGTTCAGTTTCTGTCTCCACACAGTGTCGGCTCTCTGGTCCAGTTTGTTTCTGTTGAGCACCTTTACACACTTTGCGTAGATTGTTTTGCCTTTCACTGTGTGGAGGTCCAAGAGTTTACACTCTACTTCATTGAATAAGGGTCCTGAGACCCCCTCCAGCCGTGGAATAAGTTCTACATCCGGAAAAGGATCTGTGGAGTCAGGAGCTTCCTCTCCTCTTTCGAACTCGTGCAGCATCTCGACCTCGTCCTCCGTCAGTCTCCCCGCCCACCTGCTCAGGATCCTCGTGCTCTGCCGGATGGATCTCAGTCCGAGCAGAGAAGCCACTGCAGACGCGTCGGTCAGTCTGGGCCCAGCTACATCCACTAGTCTCCTCAGGGTGGTGGTTCCGGAGGAGCACAGCATGCTGGTCAGACCTGGTGTTGTGCCGTCTTGGATGTCCAACCTGGCTCCGTACACCAGCGGTTCCTGAAGCAGCCAGTGTAGGGAGCATGTAGGTCCTGGTCTCTTACATTCAAAACAGTTCCAAGCCTTAAAAAGTGACTGGTAAAAGGGAGATAATCCACACGATTTAAAAAGGTTCAAATCCATTTTAAAAAGTGCAGTGTCCAGCCCCAGACCAGCTGCCTTCCTTAAAACACAGTCTGTCACCTCCGTCCACACCACATCCGTTGGACCTGTAAGGTACTTTTGTAAGAACTGGACCCTGAAAGTGGTCACTCTGCTGTCGATGTGCACGAGCCCCTGACCCCCTCCTCTTTAGGTAGGAAGAGTACGCTCTGAGGGACCCAGTGCAGCCCGTCCCAGAAGAAGTCTGTGACGATGGCCCAGGGGCGGGCTGGCCATAGGGGATACCGGGGGAATCCGCGGTAGGCCGACGGGGTTTTGGGCCGGTCCAATACCGGCCGACCTCCATCACTAACCGGCCCTCGCTCTGAGATCGCCGACCCCGACTATATTCTATGCTTCACAGAACACGTTCAATTTACTCTAATACTTAAAGTCAAGAATCGCTGACTGATATTTATACTGCAATTTAGCCAATCAGCGTCCTCAAATAGATTCAGCTTGGGGCACAATCTATTTGCTGCCTCTGCCTATTTGCGCGAGCGCTGCTCCTCCAAGAGCCGTTTGAGAGGAGAACTTTGAGGAGAACCTTCAGCCAAAGAGCTGATATCAGATCAGCCTGACCTCACAGTCAGACAGCAGACTAGCGGGAAAGGGAAGCAGCACATGAAGCTTCTCCACCAGCTGAACACCAGACAGGTTAGCTAGCTGCATGACGTCATGCTAATAACTTATTCAGCTTTTTAAAACAACGGGGACAGATCCAGCACGGACAGTTAGGGAGTGAGAGACATGAAGCACCTGCTGAGACATGAGATATAGTTATAAATACATCATTATACATATGTTTAATATTATAGTGAATATTATTATATGATATATATATTATTATATGATATATATATTATTATATATATATATTATTATATGATATATATATATATTATTATATTATACAGC